>MU223483.1:722650-744663 GCA_018584345.1 Thuja plicata
TTCTGCAGATAGTGAAGTTTTGTGGGTGCCATCCCCACCGCAGTTTTTACTTCCTAACAGGAGTTTTCTGCGATACCATATCTTGTGTTATGTGTTTATCAATTTCATGAATGTTTCTATGAATGATTAAAACTATTAAACATTATGAAGAAACAATATATACCTAAGAAAGAATAATAGTAATGGTTGGTAAATAAGAATTGAAAGATTACTAATGATGAACTGTGTAAGGTGTTAAAAGTTTTAGAGGTACTGATTCACCCCTCCCCTCTTAGTACTACTTCCCATTAATTCCAACAATTGGTATCCGAGCTTAGTCTCTTCTTGGAAAGCTTAAAGGCTTAAGAGAAAATATCTTACAATGGAGAAGTACAAACTTGATAAGAATATTGAGAACAAAAAGCTGGATATACAGATTTTCTATGAATAGTATAAAGAAGCGAGAATCAAGATGAGAGAGCTGCTAGATGAAAGAAAAGGTATGGCTACCCAGAAAAATGAAAAAGACTATCAAGAAGAAGAGATTCCAGGTTTCTTTGAATCTTTAGGATAAAATGCAAGTAATACATCAGATACATCAAAAGAGAACATCACAAATCTAAAGGAGATCAATCAACATCTAACAGAGAAAATAAAGATGCTGCAAATCGGTCAAGAGACCCAAATGGTAAGAATGATTGATATGATGAGTTTTGCCCGACAAGATGAAACAAAGAGAACACATGCTATTAATGATAGAAGGAAGATTTTAGAGAAACTACAAGAAAAGGAAATAGAAATTCAAAGACATGTTGAGCATCACCATGATCTCACAAATCAGATTATCCTTATGAGTCAAGAAGCAAATAGAATAAATGTGGAACTCATTGAAAGAATACAGATTATCGGTGAACTAAGAGAAGAAAATGAAAAGCTAAAGCATGAGGTTAGAATTCAGCAACAACATAATGAGATTATCAGAAAGGCTGAAGAAAGAAATAAAAGAATGGATGATTTTCTTGAAGGACAATGAAGAGTCAACAACAACAACGGTATAGGCTTTACCGAAAATGGAGAATCATCAAATCCAAAAAATGTCTATGAAAATCCAAGACCAAGAAAGCTATCATACAAGAACTATGGAAAGAAAGGGCACACATCAAATGTGTGTAGAGGTAAAATGAAAGGTACTCCCAAATCCACACCTACATATTCATTCATAGGATTCTATTATAAATGTAACAAGAAAGGACATAAGGCTTACGAATACAAGAGCAATATAGAAAAGCCAAAGAAGGAAACCTACATGGACAAATACTGGCCTACATGAAAAATGAATGGGCACACATCTGAAGAATGCTGGAAAAAGAAAAGGAAAGGATGGAAGCCAAAAGGTAAAGAAGTTCTTTATCAACCAAAGAGAATCGGTAATCAATATGTATGGGATTACAACACTTGGACAAACTGTACAGCATGTGGTAGATATGGTCACATTGCTACAAACTACATGAGAGCATGGACCAAAAGTTCTAGAGGCTGGTCAAACCCTAGAATGGCATGCTTACAGTATCATAAAGTTGGTTATCTCAAGAAAGACTGGAAAGATCGATTGATAGAAACAAGCACATATCCCAATGGAAACACCATTGAAGATATCTAGAGGGCAAGAGACAGAATGTGGATAAAAGCTTCAAAAAATGATGAAGCTGGGCCAAGAAATGAAAATGGTGACACCCCATCCAATGGATCTGGTGACACCACCAACTCCACTTGAGCTGAACAAGTAAGTATGGAATTGCACTATACCAAGTTATATTTTGCATCAGTTCCATTATACAAATTAATAGATAGTCAAAAATCTACATAATCTTAAAATGCATACTACTCTACTTGTTACTAATCTAAGAATGCAACACCGTCGGTAAACACTCACCAAAAATCATCGGTGAACACAATAATGAGTTGTTTACACTTACCAGAAATTTTTGATCAACCAGTAACCCGATGACCATCAGTAAGAAAGCAAAGTTCAGAAATGGTCGTAATAGAATACCGATATCCATCGGTAAAATCAATGTGGTTAAAAACTACCTAAAGCATCATGTCTTCACTGAAGATGATCTGAAACATCCTCCTGATGAAACACATATTCACATCCCGATGATTTGTTGAGCATTTATTTCAAAGACTTAGGTCAAAAAGTCTATAAATAGTCGACGGGACAACTTCATTTTTCACCCACGATTTGAAGAGAAAGCAGAGCGAAAACCAAGTGATTGAAGAGCCGAAGCAGAAGTGTCTCCAAATCAATTCAACACATAGAGAACAGATTCCTCATCACTATTACAAATTGAAGTAAGTACCAAAGGCACCGAAAGATCTCTGTCATTGTTTTGTCAAGAAATCCCTAATTTTGAGAAAACCCTAAATACTTGAAAAACAACGGCAACCACATCAAGAATTTCTAAGTTGAAGAATGAAAAGAAGAATGTGGTGAAAGTGATCAAGAATAGTACATGTGTAGAACCTAAGTACAAAATTTGTTCAGAAATTGCATTGAAACCCGATGAAGCCGGCGCATTTTCAAAAATTCCACCTAGGGTTTTTCTCATAGAAGACGTTAAGTCTTATATTCACTGCAAGATCGCAAAAATAAGTGATCTTGAAATGGATGAAGCTTTCAAGAAGCTATGTGATGCCAAAAGAAAACTGAAAGAAGAACACAAAAACTTAGAGGTCAAAGGGTTAACCAATGCCCTACATTTCCTGAGGGAATTTAAAACAGAACGGATTAGGTTAGTCTTGAGAAGGATGCATGACAACGAACTATAGCTAGACCAACCCAAACAAATAACCAAGGATGTTCTTCACGCTGTCACTGGTTATCCGATAACTGACAAGCCTAGGGTACACAAGCATCCATCCATGAAATAAGTTACAAAACTCACCAATACAAAAGGAGACAACAGAGGTCTCAAAGTGAACACAATCACTGACAAAGAGCTAAAATTTGGTGCATGTGTTGTTGGGTACAAAATATTTCAAGCCAGCAAAATGAACAACATTTCTGCAACAGCAGTAAGCACAACTTACAAGATTGTAACAAAAGGAATTTAGATGGATCTGTGTGAGATCCTATTGAAACAACTTGATGAGAATATGATCAAAATTAGGTCTGAAAAGGGAAACACGTGTTATTCTGGATCACTTATCATGTGTACATTTTTCTATTTTCAAGAATACTTTCTTTCAATGGGAAAATTTGTATGGGACACTACCAAACTGGTAACCCAACAGATTAGTGAACTGATTAAGTCACTAGGAGACAAATTTGAGTCTGTTATGTCAGCATACTTCCTTGAGTTCAAGGAAAAGATGATGGAAAGAAATAGGATTCCTGAACAACTAGTTGAAAAACACAAAGATGAGATATGTTTCATGGCAGACATAGACTACACACATATCAAACCGGTTGTACCAAGAACATCTTGGTTAGCACCATTAGACTATGAGATAATATTGATCAAGCTACAAGTGCCATTGAGGCACTGATAAATGAGCCCGTTGATAAGAAACAACCAAGGTTTGGAACATATCAGGAGGCCAAATCAAAGAAAAAATAAGGCCTAGAAGTCAAGAAGACTATAAACAAGAAGGATAAAATCATTAAGAATCTCAAGAAGATTCTATCAGTCTCATAAGAAGAGCAGGATCAATAGGAGGAAACTAATGAATAGGGCACCATCAGTGAAGAACTAGAAGAAAAGAAATTAGATACAGAGGCCATTGAATCTGATACACCTCCATCTCCACCTCCTACAAAGAAGAAAAGAACATGAAGTCAAACTGCTGCTAACGACACCACACCACTTAAGAAAGGTCAAGTAAGGACCTATATGAGGAAGCAGCCAGTGAAAAGAACAAGACAACAACCTGTCAAAACCACACCACCAAAGAAGAGAAAAAGGTTTGTTAGGACAAAGGATGACTTGGATGACACAAAAGATGGTGAACCAGATGTAGTAAAGAAGAAATTTAGAAATCAAATGGTAGATGAAGCTGCCAAATCAATTGTTACTCATGGTACAATGACTGATAAAAAAATAGACAATGGGATACACTGAATCCAGAGGATCAGAATAAAATACAAGAGGCAGTGATAAAATCAATGATCAAGAACAAGTATGCCCCTGCTGAATTAGTAAATCAAATACCTGAAGATCTAGGTAAAAGGGTATACCAGCAGTGTTCATATGCCTTACAAACAGAGAGAGAAGCAAGAGAAAGAGTTCTTGTGAGACTGATGCCTACTGAATCCAAAGTTGAAGAGATAATAAAAGTACTAAAGAAACACTCAAGTAAATTTGTAGCAAAAATAAGGGCGTACAAAGTACTAGAGAACAAGTTTATAAAACTGGATTCAATGAAAAAAACCAAATGGAGACATCTCCTGGATCTACTAGTAGAGTTAAAAAGTGTTGAGAAGAAATTAATTCTCACAAACACACCTCACAGAGTGGAGGAGCTAGATAATGTAAGTCCTCAACATATTGCTTTGGACAATCGAGAAAGTGATGATGAGCCTCTTAACTTAGATATAGACATGGATGATAATATCCAAGATATCACTCACTATGATTCTGACAATGATCCAAAGAAGAAATATGATGTAATATTTATCACACTTAAGGATCAACAAAGCCATCAAGTACTACAGACATTAGATGGTAAGATAGTTGACATTACTATAATAACAAGTGCAGGACACCTCAATCATGCACTCAAAAGTGCAAGACCCTGCACAAGATATACAAAAAGATGAGGATGTCACTACTGACAAGGCACTAACCGACAAGTAGGACACCAATACTGACAAAGCCCAAGTCACAACTCAAAGTAACATGCCTGTCATAATGAAGGCAATAAACATACTAGAGGGCAATAATGGATCAACTGAAAAGGAAACAAGCATACCCAAAGACAAGAGTGATGAAGAAGCCAAAGGGCCAACAGATACAACTGTAGAGCAAGCTGGAACTGATGATCAGAAAGATACATCTATTGATCAGAATGAAGAAGAAACTCAAAAGGAAACATGGGACAAGCCTTCAGAGAAAGGTGAAGAAGAAAAGAAGGATGAAAAAGAAAAGAAATCAGGATAACATTCTACATAAACACCCAAGGTTAATGAGGAGAAGTCTTCACATAACCGACAGGTGCCCACGGAGCAGAAGACACAAGATGCATCATCTACCAAACCTTCACCAAGTACTTTAGAATGAACAAATGAACTAGCTATGGTAGTTCATACATCCACATCCCCTCAAATCTCAAAGAACAAGAAAGGAAACAATAAAAATCTAGTAACTCTAGATGAAATTATTGAGATTCTAGTCTGTGATCCTAGAACATTGGATTCGACATCATTGATAAAATATGCAAAGCTATGTGAAATAAAATCTATACAAGACAAGCTGAAGAGAGTGGGAAAAGATGCCAAGATACTAGAGGTAGCAAGAAATATACTTCAACAAATTGTACCAGACATAGATATTGATAAAAAAGCTCCAATGCTTGATCAACTGGTTATACTCATAGATGCAATAACATCTCAGAATATCGATGCTGAGAAGGCTATGGAAGAGAGACTTGAACAAAAATATGAATTCAAGTTCATAGAGAAAATAATCCAGGAAGTGGCACTGAAAAAGGTCAAGCTATCTGAATTGGTAAGTACAATTGATTCAATTATGTCAGAAGATGTTACCTTAATAAAGAAATTGTGCACTTTAGATCTACTCACTCAGGAGTATACCGACAAGATAGAAAAAATAGATGCTGATCTTAAGTCAAGTGCACAGAATCTAGCCAACACAGAAGAAGCACTTAAATTGCACAATGAACAAATCATACATGCTATGAAGCAAAGACAGGACATTTAGTTTGCAGAGGTGAAATATAGAGATGAGGTCAATGAGCTCCAAGTTAAGCTCTTATCGATACTTACACTACTGCAACAAAATATGACATAGGAAAATACTCTAATTGCCACCCCCAAAATGTCTATCCTAGACAACATTTATGATATGCATGCAGGACTAGAGCTGCAACACATGGCACTAGAACAGTTGAAAGAACAATGGGAGAAATTGCCGGAAGATATCAAAATTACCCATTCTTACATTTTTGACACATTATAATTTGCACATTTTTGTCACAATTTTGGCATATTATAAGTTGTACATTTTTGTCATCAGTATCAAAGAAAGGGGGAATTTGATATGTTCATCACCTCAGTTAAAAGGAGGAAATCATATGTATAGTGGAAGAAAGGGGAAACAATGTACATACAAAGAATAATTAGTATACATGTACATATACATACACTATATTGATGCACACAGTAAGGGGGAGTCTTATTATGACAAGGATATAAACATGGTGTATACATACCAAAAGAGTTTAGTATTATGCACATATCAGTTTTTGATACTAATGTCAAAGGGGGAGATTGAAGGCATTATATTTTCCCATTAGTATACTTAGAGAAAAACATGATTTGCACCATCGGTTTACTCTACATCGACAGACAAGGAACAACACTATCCAATGATAAGGTTACTCGACAAACATTGTTAAGTGTTGTCCGATGACAAAAAGGTAAAAAATACCCAATGAGTAACAACAGTGCTACCCGATGGAACATAAAAGAGAGGAACCCGACAGATACAGGGAACCTGAGGAACAGTTTAGTCAAGGAACACTGACACACTGCAAGTTCAAATCGATGACCAAGAACCGATAGTCAGTTACAACCCACAAAAAGTGGATTTGACTTTCCACATCAGTTAAATCAATAAAGTTATATTTATAACTTCTTGATTTTCTTTTAAATCCATTATGTGCGGAGGAAGCAATATAATTTTTATTGTTCTAATTAGTTTTACTGTTTTAAAACATGCAAACTAAATATCAAGGTCAAGTTGTAAACCTGGAATCTGAGAGTTAACATTGTAATACATGAATTCAAAGATAGGTGAAATACTTGTACAAATAGATGCTCAATCCATTGAGAAAAGGAGTTGATCAATGAAGATAGTAGCCATGGAGAGAAACTAAAGACCAGACAGAGAATTCATGCAGAAGAACACAAACATAATCAAATCAGTTTTCAAGAATAGAACAAAGGCTACTGACAAGCAGAGAAAAGGTATTAATCAATCACTTAAGGTGATATTATTATTGTAAAATATTTAATGGATCTGTAAATCAGCAATAGTAGATTGCATACAATCAGGTCAACATTTGTACTCACTCTAACAGGTGTAGTATACTAATGAAATCCTTTCAAGAAAGGTGGGTTTAACCATCCTATTGTAAATCTCATAACTGAGTGGACACTTAAATCAGTGTTGCTAAAGCTCTTAACAGATTTGATATTAATAGGTCTCCACCTTAATACTCTTAACAGGGTAGATCATCAGAAGTGATCAAATTGTAATCTTTAATCGGCTCCCTTCCATTCTACAGATAGTGAAGTTTTGTGGGTGCCATCCCCACAATAGTTTTTACTTCCTAATAGGATTTTTCTGTGATACCATATCTTGTGTTATGTGTTTATCAATTTCATGAATGTTTCTATGAATGATTAAAAAATATTAAAGATTATGAACAAATAATATATACCTAAGAAAGAATAACAGTAATGGTTGGTAAATCAGAATTGAAAGATTACTAATGATGAATTGTGTAAGGTGTTAAAATTTTTAGAGGTACTGATTCACCCCTCCCCTCTCAGTACTACTTCCCATTAATTCCAACAATCTCCTCCCAAGGTTTGACCAACACTGTCAAAGGTTTATACAACCCCATATTCTGACTACTACCTTTAGCAACTTGACATACCTTACAAATCTGCACAAAATTCCTGACATCCTTTTGAATTTGTGGCCAAAATTAATTCTCACTCACCAAATCTATTGTCTTATCAATGCCAAAATGTCCTGCTAAACCTCCACTATGTTTCTCCTTAATTATATTCTCTCTCATGGAACTCCTAGGTATACATAAATGATTACCTCTAAACAACATTCCATCTTGAATGAAATAATCCTACCACTTACTTCTGTTAGAAATAGTAGGTTCCTTACAAGCCTTCCAAGATTCAACAAAGTCTTGATCTTCCTCATACAAGGTCTTCAATTCATCAAAACCCAATACTGCAATCTTCATCTCAGTCAACAAATTTCTTCTCCTACTCAAAGAACCAACAAATTTATTTTCTACACCACTATTATGTTTCAACACAAAGGTATAAATCTGTATGAATTCAACCCATCTCATATGTCTTTGATTCAACTTACCTTGGCATCCCAAATACTTTAATTCTTGATGATCGATATACAATAAAAACTCCTTAGGTAACAAATAATGTCTTCACTTCTTCAAAGATTGAATTATATCATAGAATTCATGATCATGCATTGAGTACCTTCTTTTAGCATCATTCGCCTTCTCACTGAAATAAGAAATAGGTATCCCTTCTTGAGTCAAAACAACTCCAATTGTATTTTCACTAGCATCACAGTCTACTTGAAATACCTTATTGAAATCAGGTAAAGATAATACCGGTTTCTCTCTCACCTTCTTCTTCAACAAATTAAAAATTCTTTGTACTCCATGTGTCCATTTGAACTCTTTCCTGTCTCCTCTCATAGTTTCAGTCATTAGTCCATAGATTGAACTGAATTTTCTAATGAACTTCTGATAGAAACTAGCTAATCCATGAAATGATCTTACTTCTCCAACACTCTCATGTGTAGGACACTCAACAATGGCTTTCACTTTCTCAGGATTCATCTTCAATCCTTCAGGTGATATTACAAATCCCAAGTATACTAACTCCTCTTTCATGAAAGTACACTTCTTGATGTTTATCAACAACTTCTCCTCTCAACCTTTGCACTACTTGTTTAACATGCATCAAATTTTCCTCTTTGTTTTTACTGAAGATGAAGATGTCATCCAAATACATAATGAAAAACTTACCCTAGAATTTCTTTAGGACTTTATTCATCAACCTCATGAAATTACTAGGTGCATTAAACAATCCAAAGTGCATTACCAACTATTAATACAATCCTTCATTTTTCTAAAATGCAGTCGTCCACTCATCACCTTCTCTAATTCTAATATGATGGTATCCACTATTCAAGTCAATCTTGGTGAAATATTTAGCTCCACTCAAACAATCCATCAAATCATCCATCCTTGGAAAAGTAAACTGGTACCTAATTGTAATATGGTTGATAGCTCTTGAATCACTACACATTCTCCATTATCCATCCTTCTGAGGTGCTAACACTGTACACACTACACAAGCACTCAAACTCTCTCTGATCAATCCTCTCTGCAACAAATATTTCACTTTCCTATTGAGTTCTTCAGTCTCTATCAGTGACATCCTATATGCTTCTTTATTAGGTAGACTAGCCCCTAGAATAAAATCCATGCAATGAATAATACTTCTTACCAGTGGTAATACATCAGGTACATTATCTAGTATGATGTCAGAATACTAATTCAACAACCCAGTAATTTTATTAGGATGTTCAACCACCAAAAAATTCTTCTTAGACTCCATAGGTACTAAAAAAAATACATATTATTATGCTTCATACCATCCAAAAATTTACTTCTATCCACTAGAAAAATTCTTGTACTAGTACACACTTCACTCTTAAGAGTTTCCTCTAAAGGTGATAGATTTTGTTTTAGCCCATTAGCAACAATAGTGTAAATATTCTTTCTACCATAATGTATATCTTGGCTATCATACTTCCATGGTCTACCCGAAAAAATATGATACACATACATAGGAATAATATCACACAAAACCTCATCATAATACTTCCCAATCTTGAATTTAATTCGGCATTGTTCACTTACCAATACCTTGTGTTCACCTTGTATCCATGCAATCTGATAGGGTTTAGGGTGCTTCATCCTCTGCAACTTCAGTTTGTTAACTAACTCCTTTGAAGAAATATTGTCAGAATTTCCACTATCTATGACAACATTACACACCTTGTTGTGCACCTCACATCATGTTCTAAAATTTTTTTTCCTCTATATAGACTCCTCTTGTTCCCGATGATAGAGGATTATCCTAGTCATCAAGGTTGCACCTTCCTCTACTTGATTTTCGTTCACTGAACTGGTGGACTCTTCATTAACATATATTTTTCTCCTACCACTCTCTAGCTTCTTCTCAAAGTTACCTTGCTTTTATTCAAAGTCTCTATGTCGCGTCTCACCACATTTGAAACAGATTCCACTAAAATTCTTCCATTCACCACTACCTTTCCCTTCATACCGGTAGGAACTCCCATCATTCCTCCTATACCAATCATTTTCCTTAACTTACAATTCACATTTTTGTTGATCTCTAGAAGATCTACCTCTACCTCTTTGAAATCTTCCTCCTTTGCCTCTTTGTCCTTTTTAATGCTTCCTAATTAGATTCTCTTTATCCTTCAAGGCCCACTTATAAGCCTCTTCCACACTCCTTATTTTCAATACACTAATTTCATCTTGTATGGACACCCTCAAACCATTAAGATGCAAAGCAACTTGTTCAGCCTCATCATCTATTTGACCAGATTTGATGTTCAAATTATAGAATTCTTCAGTATAACTCTTAACACTTAGGTCTCTTCACTTCAAATTTTGCAAATTTCTAAAAAAGATTACTTGATATTCCTCAGTAAAGAACTTAGCCTTCAACTTATTTACCTTGCTATCCCAAGATTCGATCTTGTCTTTACCTCTTCTCTCTCAATCGGTCTACAAATAATGTTTCCACCATAGGGATGCATGTCCTTTCAGCTTGGCACATGCATACTTCATTTTATTGTCTTCATTATGGTGGTACTCTCACCTCTAAGAGTACCTTATTCAAATTTTGAGGTTCACCCATGTTTGGCCACAGAAAACAAGAGTTGCAGAGAGTTCTTTTGGTTTTGTTTTCACATGAAGGGTCTACAGAAAGGTTTAAAATTGTGTTTTTTGGTTTAGGGACCTTCTCACCTTTGCAGAATGGAGGTGGAAGTGATTAAAGTTGATGGGGTCCTATTTTATCTTTTGTTTTAAAAAGAATTTCTTAAGGGTATATATACCACATTGGTCATGTTGGGGAGTTATTCAATGTTTTTAACCCCTAGCATGAAGTTGTTAAGTGTCAAAAGGCATGTGCCTTTTGGAAGAGAACTTGATGGAGCAGGCGGTTAAGTGGTGTTCAGCTGGCGATTAGTGGAGGAAATTTTGGTGGGCCCATGGTCAGGTGAGTGGAAAGGTGGTGTGATGTCTCTATCCCATGAAGGAGATGATGATGAAAGTAAAAGCGTGCAGGATAGAGAGGTGATGAAGTGTGGCATTATGGGCCCGTCGAGTAATGAGATGAATAAGTATGTAGGGTGTCAGGTGTTGGGCTCTCACGATCCTGTGAAGAGATTGACTAAGACAAAGAAAGGTCATGGAATCATGACAGTATGACATGTGGAAAAGGTGATAAAAAGTTAGGTGGTGCCACATGGCATAAGAGGCAAGTCAAGAAGTAGTGCTAGGGTGTACAGGTGGCATCTTCTTTTGATCCCATGATCCAAGTGACGAGGAAAGAGAAACATCCCAGGATCATGAGAGTGTGACGCGTGTCCAACTTGGGGTGATGAAGAAAATGAAGAGGCGGGCTTGGGGAGGATAGATGGAAGAGCCTCATGTTCTCATAATCAGATGGAAGTGGAGAGAGAAAATTCATAGGATAGAGAGATGGTGATGCATGGCAAGGAAGGGTAGGAAGGTGAGGCAGAGAGGAGTTAAAAAGAAATCAAATCCAACATTTTTTGTGATCTAGCGCAAAAAGATGCACGATGGATATGAAGTGTGGGATTATGAGATCTCACCACGTGTCCCAGGTCATAAATAAGAATGGTAGGGCTGACATGATGGAGGTGGTGAGTAGGTGGTTTCTAAGGCCAATTAGGGCCTTCCATGTGGTGGTTGTCGAAGGGTTTATCAGGTTCAAGTTATATTTTTACTTGGTGCCCAGGTGTTTTAAAAGAGGATCTATGATCGTGTTTAAAGTTGATAAAGGGTTTGAATGTGGGCCGTTGATTTTTTTTGCATGATGATATGACTGTTGGGAGAGGTTGCATTTTATTTTCTTCTACTTCTCAGGGTTTTATTTCCATGACTCTATTTTCTAGGCGATAGAGAGGTGAAAGGATGATTTTGTTGTCTAGGTCAACATTATGTGGCCGCCTTGCATGATAAGATCAGAATTTTGGGGCAAAGACAAATATATTTGGGTGGGTTGGACTTGCAAAGAGGATATTTTCAAATTGATTAGTTTTTTTGGAGAGGACAGGTGTCAACAGGAGATTTTTAGGGTTTCTCTTCTCTATATATCCTAGTCTTTTCTCTGTTCTAAAGGTTCTAAATTTTTGCACAAGAAGTAGGTTCCAAAATTCTGTAAAAAGTAGGTCCCACTAGTAAGTGTATGTCTATTTTTTTAGTAAGCCTTGTAAAATCACGAGGTTAAGTCATTGCTCAAATATTTTACAAGTTTCGAGTTTATAAGTGTTACCTTTATTGTATGATAGAGATAGTAGAATAAGTTTATAGAAATACAGTGTTGGTTCATACCTCTCTGGTGTGTAATCTTGTCATGTTTTGAATGAAATGGATCAAGGGTTTTATTCACTCGGTGCATTGTTGTGATTTATTTGATTTCTCTTTCAGGTTTTAATCCAAGGGATCAATTAAATAATTGATATAGGAAGTGTTTTATCTTTTATCAAATGTTTGATTAGGATTGCAGATCTGACAGGGTTATCCAGGGATTGTGATAAGTAGGCTAGGTTGGGATTGTTGTTGAGGATGTTGTAAGGTAATGTTCTTATATCATATGCTATAGATAAAACTTTGTTATACCATATTGTATTTATTTTGACTCCATTTCCCAATGGGATGAAACACTGGTCTTGGTTAGTATGGGTTTTACAAGATTGTTGTTGCTGAGATCCATGTTGTTAATACTATAAAACAATTGATTAAATCAAGAATATCTTTACTTTTATGTTTTATCTTGTTATTACCCTACCCCAATCTCATACTCCATACAGGTTGATGTTCAATGGATAGCTAACCTCTATATAGTATCTCCATGTTTGTTGAGTTTTTGGTGAGATTGTGTGTAGTGGTGATTTCATCTCATGCTCCATGCAAGTTGAGGATCATTGTAGAATTATCCCTTTCTAGTAGCATTATCCTTGTTATTGTCGAGCCTTCTGTGAGATTTATGCTTTGTGTTAATTCCAAATAGGGGTTTAGTGTGTATTTAAAGGCATTAATGGGAGTCCCACTAGGTCTTGTAGAACCCTAAGTGTAGAAGGATAGTTCAGTATCCTTGTTAGTTGGTCCAGTCCTCTTAAGAATTTTATAATTGGAGTTGGCTTCTATTTATAATATTTTGAAGAGTGTACTAGTAGCTTTGAAATGTAAAACCTATCCAAGAACCAACACATTGGTTCCCTTAAGTTCAAAATACTTGTCCATCTTTGTGATCAAATCTATCAACTCATCAATATCTAGGTTACCATGGTAGTCAGGTGGATTGAAATGCGGTCTCCTATTAACATTAGTTAAAGCCCTAATGAACCTTTCCTCTTCATGATTCAACTTTGGTTGTGCCTCATTTTTCTCTCCTTCCATAGCTGGATCTTGGTGTTGTTCATCTCCCTCTTCATCACTAGCATCTTCTATATGTTGTCCTCTTCTCTAAGAAATCTCTACTATCTCCAATCTAACAAAAAATTGTCTTAACAAATATAAGACCGCTAGATTTACATTCCTAGCTCCACCTCTAGAATTTTTCCTAGCCATTTCTACAATCCTTAGTAGCTGTAGATTGGATCCTTTCAACCGCCACCCCACAAGAAAACCCTAAGTTGCAAAACCCCTTTCTCAACCTTGCTTTGATACCACTTGATGTAGTCAAGGATGGATAAACCTCAAAATATTAGTTTGATCCTTACAACCAACACACAAAATGGAAAAACAAAAAGAAAATAAACCAAGATGATAGAAATGAGAGATCAACCTTCTATTATTCTCAGAAAATTATTTACAACAGATTTTCCATATGTAGTCTTACATGCCAAGCCTACATGCCTGATTATGAGCAGAAAAATCTTACCAATCCTAGCCACCTATAGAAAAATAATCTTATGAAGAACATATTATGCATTATGAATAAGTCAATAATATTATAAAGCAATCACAATAATAGGTCGGCCCAAAAAAGATCACATTTCCCAATAATTGAGAAAACATGTTACAACAAATAGTTCTGGACCCAAATCATTTGGAAAAACTTCCAATGTAAACAATAAAAGATGTGATATTAAAAATAATTTGGCCTAAAATGTATAAGTGAGATGGAAAGATTGTGCTTGTCAAATCCAACTAGTAGATCAGGAAAATGATTAGGAATCTAACCTTTAATTAGTAGTATGAAGAATTGTACAGTCCCATAAAGAATTTGCAATATCTCATGTGCGATGAAACCAAATGAGGTGCAATCATAGGATAAGGTCCAACATAATGCTAAGAACACATATAAGTGACCACAACCAAAAAGAATAACTACAGATTGACCACCATCAGAAACACTAGACCGATCAACAGAAAAAAAATGTTTTTGGTTGATGCATGATTGCTAAGATCCCAAGATGCTCCTGCTTAATCTAACCTTAAAAAATGGAGAAACCCATTCACACCCATTCATAGACCTGATTCTAATCCCCATCCAAGCTAACTGAATTTTTTTGTCTTCCAATATATATGGGGCTTTAGGGTTAAAAAATTGTGAGGCTGTTGCTACCGTTAGTTCTTCAATTGCATAATTAATTCCCCCTTTAAATATTTCCATACTCTTCTCCTTGCCTACAAAAAATATCCTATTCCTTTCTTTCCATATTCCCCAAATAACAATTGAGGGTCAAATTTTTCAAATTTTTGACAAAGTAGATTTATTACCTTCTAGAAACTAGCCCTCAAAGTGTTTTCTCAATGAGTTTGGTAATGGTCCCTGTCACCTCAATTTATTTAAAAAAAATTTCCAGCATTCATTAGCTATTTTACACTTTATTGTATCATTTCTACATTGTTCATGAATATCCTTCAAAATGCAAGTAGTGTTTCCCTTAGAAATCTGCAAGCATAATATTAGAGTGATAAAAAGAGAGGTCGTGAAGTGTGGTTCTTGTGTATTTAAAGAAGATATTGAAGATGAGATTTGAATTTATAGATTTTGAGGGAAGGAAATAGATAATGGAGAGTGAAATGCCTAGAAGAAATGAATGACAGAGACTACATAGGAGAAACTTTTCCAAAGATAGGGGGATGGTAGATTAAATACTGGAAGGAATAAGATGACAAGTGGCCAAGCTTGTCAAAATATGGGAATGCGAGCAGGAAAATAGACATAAATAATTAAAATTATTCAATTTTACGAGCAAGCCTAGATTAAATAAATATTTACTCATTATTTTGACAATAGGAGGGAATACCTAAGGCTTGACACACTAATCAATATGGTGTGCACCCTCTATGGCACATGTCACATGGAGTTTTGGGGACCAAAAAGGTGAGTGGCATCTTTTTGGGCCCTAATCTTTATGCACTTACCCACACACAAAAAATCACCAAATCAAGCAAGGAACAAAAGAGAACATGAAGCCTAAGATCTAATTGTAACATAAGAAATGGGTAGAAATATTATGTAGGAAGATCGCTCACCAAATAAAATGGATAAGAGGGGGATATCCTATGTTACATTAGGAACACCCTTAAAAGGCTTCACCCTCAAATCAAAACTATATTAGCAAAGCCCAAAATGATGAGCATGCATGACATAACATATAACACCATATAGAGGAAGTGAGATACAAATAGAAGAATGTGTATGACATTGTGATTCCTGTTGGTTGTATTTCCTATTTTTGCTAGTTCTGCTAGTTCCTTGTCCTTCTCTCTGAGTCTTGATGTGCAATTTAGTTATTTCTCTCTCATAATTTCCTTACCTCTGTCAAATTTTAGGTTTTCATGTCTAAACCTTGCCAAAATTGCAAAAACCCTGAAAACCCTAGTCTTATCCAAGTATCAAACGATGAATTTGAAACCCTAAGTCATGCCTTATGTTTCAACGTTACTTTTTTATTCACTTAAGGCATGTGTTTTAAGTTAGGTCACCTCGTCGCGTTACCCCGAGCGGATATTCCATTTGCCTTCCCGACTTTTCTTTTTCCTTATGTCGCGTAGTCTCGTCCAAAATCATAATATTCCTTTAGCATTCTGAGACTTAGCGATTTCTTTCAGTTGGGTAGTCGCAAGATATCCAAGTTATAAAGCTTTGTAAAATGGGACCCACTGTTAGTTGGGTGATCGCGGAAGATTTCTCATAGTTCTGAAAAGGTTCTCAGACTTCGCGATTACTTCATGTCGCGTTATCGCCAAATCAAGCCAAAGCTAATGGTTAAGTTTTCCTTTAGTCGCGTGGTCTCGGGATAGAACAGCGGTTAAGGGATTTCAGCTCAGACTATGCGACTAACCGTTTGAAGTTTGCAGTATTGCTTAGTCGGGATGTCGCCATAGCAAGATAAATGCTTTAGTTTTCCGTTATGCAACAAGTAAAACCAATGATTGAGTGACATCTATCACAAGGTGGGTGGCTGATTAAGAAAAGGTGATCGCATGGCCGCCAGAAGGAAGAAGAGGATTCAGCGACTTCGAAACTAAGGTACTTTCCCTTCAGTCGCAAAGTCTGAGAAACATTTAAGGGTAGGTAGAAATATATAGCGATTAAGCGATGACCGTCAGATGGAACAATCAGAAGATCCAATGGTGGTCGCGAAGTCTGGATAGAAAGGCGCCCAAAGGGAAAAGTCCTCCCGACTTGGCGATTAGGGTATGTCGCACAGTCGCCATAAGTAAAGAAAAGGCGCATCCAACCTGTTAAGATAAAGTTGAATAAATCTCCCGACTGGGTGACTAAAGGTTGTTGCATAGTCTTCAAACAGAATAAAAGCATCTAGCAACAATGAGACAACCGTGAAGGTTAGTGGTAACGGTTGGTCGCCAGGTCTCAGAAAGAAAGATGAGTTAAGGTTAACTACGCACGACTTTGATTTTAGTTATGTTGCATGATCGCCAGAAGGTCACTTGGGTCAGCCAAGGTTAAGGAAGCACATTGTCGCTAGGTCTTGAGATGGAACCATGGTTAAAGACAAAGGCCCATGACAAAGAGACTTAATGCAGTCGCATGGTCGCCTGATTATAAAATCTAAAAAATTGCGGCAAGTAGTTGATATGACAGAATAAATCTCTCAGCAACCAATCAGAGGCTCAAATTTTGATTACTGTGCATTAAGAGTAGCTGAGATGTGAGATAGACAGTGAATTAGAATGTGACATGTCATCTCTCTTAAACGGTTTATGATTACTCTGAGGATTCCTTTTTGAAAATTTGATTTCCTGTCAACTTCAGCAACTACGACTAGGTTTTTCAAAGTTCACAGCATGCCAAATTAATGGCAGAACTGATGTTTCCAAATTATGAGCTGTGTACTCTGAATGATGGCTATAAGGAGTTGATAGTGCATTCATTCTTATTTACCGTGCTTTCAAGTTTTCAGATCCAAGTTGCTAATTTTCAGAAGAGTGATATTTTGTGTAGTTTGCAGTGTATTCGAAGTAATCAGAGAAGTTCTAAATTGTAGGAGATTGTGCACAGAACAAACAACTGATATTGAAGATTAGATTTGTTTCAATATCAGTTAGAAAAAAGAGATTCAAGGTGTTTCAGATATGAGCAGAGCTGTGAGTGTCGCTTCCACAAGTGGAGGGAGTGGAGAGGAACAAAAAGGAAAACTGAGTTTCTCTGATGAGTTTATCCAACTTCTGCCAGGTTCAACACAGAATAAAAAGGTTGATGCAAGTGTTTTTAAGGATGATTAAAAGGACATCCAAGATGCTGTGACCCCAGGCACAACAGGTTACTCACTCTTCACCTACTTCTATAAGAATTCTGATAAGCCCATCCCTGTTTCAAATCCTTGGACATGTGGTCTTGCTAGGTTGCTTGTTCCTGATGTTTTCTTAGATGTTGACCTATTTCTAGACCTAGCAAATCACTATGATGCCCTCACAAAGACCATCAAAAGGGATGATGGCACTGCCCTGTTAATTTTGAACAGAAACTCATTCATGCAAGCCTTCGGCTTATTCAGTGCCATGTCTACTAAGATTGACATGACTAGGCAGGAGAAGAGATACAGTTCTAAGCCTGGTATTGAAAAAGGCTTGTTGTAGAAGCATATGTTAAAAGAACTGAAAAATTATTTAGGTCCTATGGTTGAGCCCTATCCATATTATTACAAGGACCTACATTTTTATATCAAGTATAATGCCTATGCCCTATGTAGAGTGTTGGGGATTGATGGAGATGCAGGGAGGATCAGTTCTGGCATCTTAATGATGGTACTAGACCTACAAGAGGTGCATTCAAGCACCAGTTATGATTACATTCAGCATATGATAGACGAGATGCATGAGGGTTTTTTTGCAACCCAAAAGAATTTAAAGAGCCCCAAGGAGAAGGAGCCTAAATTCTTGCATTATTCACTCCTAATGCACCTTCTCCTATACTTCAATTTTGTAATCATGAAGGTTCATGACTTATCCCCTCAGAGATTTTATCAAGCACAACCAAATCCTATCCAGTTTTGGGTCAGTGTTTGGAATTATGCTTCTAGGGAATGTGACTACTGTGCCTTCCAAAATTGGATTGTATATCCAGTTGTGCAAAGTTTGGGGACAAGCAGGACTAGAGTTCCATTGAAGATCATCCAATTGGTTAGGCCCTGCAATTATAAATAAAATTGGCTTGGAAACCACAACTGGGGTGATTTCTTCTTGGAAGAGAATTTCACCATTATCAGGGTATATGGGTGTATTCATCCACTTCATATATTACCTTATCATGTGCCTATGAGAGTTGCTGCTATGGAATTCATTTGGCAGCTGATGTTAATAGACAATGAGCATTTTTCACCTCATAAAAAGGGGACTATAACCCCTAGGCAGTTCAAAATTGCAAATTTTACAATTGGTAAGAATACCATAGATGAAGTGGGTCAATGGTTGGAGAAGTACAGAATGGGGGTAGCCCCTTATAGGTATATTGACCCAGAAGGCTTCATGGTAGGGGTTAGGAAGTTGTATACTCCTACTATCCCTAATACCAATGTTCATTGTGAATGTATAGAGGAAGACTCAACAAGAAACCTCTTGGATGAAGATGACGTTCATATGAGAAGACTGAGAATCCAGGAGCTACTGAAGCTGCAGACACAAATAAAAAGGAATGGGTTGTCCTTTGGGGGTTTTTACCCTGGTCTCTCTTATTTTGATAGGATTAAGGCCATGATTGATAACTACTATGTGCTAGTAGAACAACTTGATACAATTCTAGATAAGAAAGGTGCTCAGTCACCTGAACACTCAGAGTCAGAAGAGGAGAGTGATGATGATAGTGATTATGCACGTCCTCCTATGAATCCTCCACTACAACAAGCCCCAGAGCAAGAAATGGCTGAGATCCCATAGTTGCAGGGAGTAGAATAACACATTATTGATCTAATAGTTGCTACACAGCCAGATGATGTAGAGGAGCCTGCTGCAAAGAGGCAAAAATTGGAATCAGGACAGCCTTCAGTAGAAGGGAAAAATAAGAAGAAGGATAAGGCTAAGGCCTTAGTACCAGGCACCATGTTATATGATCATAACCTAAGAAAAGCAATCAGACAAGGTAAGAAGCAAAGGCCTGACCCAGAAGATGAAGTTAAGATCCCACTCAGGGCCTGTGTAGATGAAAGATTGCTTAATCAACAAAAATTCTTAGATGATGATAGCTTTGTGAAGACAGAGGAGTTTAAAGATTTCCTCAGGTGGCACAAAATAGAGAAAATAAAATCCCAATTGACTATGGATGGGAAGGAAACCATTACAAATGAAGCTCTGGTAGCCTTGCAAAACTATGATCCTGAAAGTGAGGATATCTCACCTGAAGATGCTAGAAAGATGGTGCTGGGAAGTGGGATCTTACTGGTTGAAGGATGGGATTTGGCCTCTGCATTCATTATAGATCAAATAAGAAGGTAGCCAGACCTTAAAATGGTCAGTGAGGTTTAGGTCAGAGAAATGATCAAAGGATTTGGGTATAACCCAAAGTCTCAGGCCTTTGCCATGTGGAGTTTGAGCCCTAAGGATCAGAAGCCCCAATTGGTGAACATTCAAGAGAACATGGTGGGAAATCAGATGGTGTGGTCAGTCCAAAATACAGGAGACTTAGAAATCTCCTAAATTATGACACACTGGGCTCAACTCAATGAGGACAAGACAAAGCAATTGTCTGAAAGGTATACTGCTCTGTTGGAGGAAACAAGTGCACTATCTAAAGATAGAGATATGTGCCATATACAACTATACCAGAGGGATCAGATGATAAAGACATTAATAGATGAATTGGAGGCAAAGCCTGAAGTAGTGTATGTGCCAGCACAACCACCACCAATGCAGATTGAAGACAAGCCTAAGTCAGAAGAGGCAGTAGAACAAAAGGTGGATGAAGAAAAAGGAAATGCAATATCTTTAAAGGCATTAAAAGGCATACTACAACATAGGATTGAGATCCTAAAAGATAAAACAGATGTTTTAGTCAACACATATAATAAGTTGCCAGCATTGCATGCAGAGGCAATGGGGTACCTTGCTATTTTGAACCCCTACTTCACAAAATGTTCTGCTAGGGAAACCTTATTTGAAAAATTGTCATCCTTGCAAGCTATAAGAGAAGATTTTCCTCCAATAGTAACAGAGGTTGAAGATGAGATCAAAAGAATAAACATTTCTCTCTCATTCTTCAAAGGAAAATTGAATCAAATAGAGGCTAAATTGAGTCTCTTTTCAGCTGATTTCAATAGGTTTATTCCTGCCTTAAAGGGAGATGATGACCAGGTGAAGGCTATAGATGCCTGGAGGAGTGAGTTTGACACCAAGATGCCTAATGAAGATACATTTCTATTAGGAACCGAGGTTGATATAGAAGGATTTAATAAGATATTGGATGAGGCATTCAAAGCTGAGACAGATATCAACAAGTTCCTACTTGATGTCAAGAACATCACTGATGTGAGATGGGACAGGTAGAAGGTACAGGTGTAGAGTACTCAGGACTTCAATTGTCCATCAGACGATGAAGTAAAAGCATGGGAAGTCATGACAACACTAAAGAAAAAGAAGCCTGTCGTAGAGGAAGAAATTTTGGACGATGAGTAAAGTAAACAGTTGGCGCTGCACTGTTCATAGATAAGATGGACAGTTATTACACAAGAAGAATATAGGTGAGTAGGCAAGCACAACTATCAAGACTCGGTATAAAGACTACCAGCTACCATCTACAAATCTGATTGCAGTCGCATGATCGGGAGAAGAATTGGAAATATATGTTTATACCTTTTTTACTCAATCCTTCCACCGCTTCTTCTCTCTCTCTCTTTTGTCTCTCTTGTAACTTTAGGGTTAGATTTTTGTGACCATTCGAAGCTTGTTGCATCCTTAGGGATTCCAAGATGGTCAGTAACTCTATATATAGCATAAGAGTTGTAATAGTTAAGGGTCTTTGATTTTGGAACATTTTGGAGGAAGAGATAATATATTACAGAATTCAGATCTTCTGGGTTTATGTCTATCTTTTGAAGCTGTGTAATCTTTCATTGTATAAAAGCTAGATCATATTGATAATATACGGTGCAATTTTACTCTCCTCTATTGCTATCTTTTTACTCTTTGTGTATGCTTTTCTATGCTAAGTTTACAAGGTATTCTGTAGCATTCTGGTTATAAGGTAACCATTT
>MU223483.1:744713-780478 GCA_018584345.1 Thuja plicata
GTAATTTTAAGGAGCATACTGCTTTGATTAAGGATTTGATACAATAGATTTGAGGTGACAGGATAACTTGTAAGGAAATTTATCTGAATTGCATGTGAACTGTAAGGCAGTTTACTGTGTTTTGTTTCTATGATATCTTAGCTTATATTTGACTCTATAGCCCAAAGGGTAGGCACTGGTTCAGAAAGTAGTCTGATAATCCATCTGTATCTAAGTTGTTCCAATATATCAAAACCAAATCAATTAAAACACTCTGTTACTAAGAACAAACAAACTAAACTTGTTAAGGACCTCTGTCAGCAGGACACTGTCCATATTATTGATTCCTTGAAGAGTGAATCCATTAGGTTATCCCTCCTATAAAGAAAAGGAAGAAGGATGAGAATCCTTGTATCACTAGTTATTTTTATTCTTATAACTATGGTTTGTATGGTTATATCTTGCATCTGGTTATGCTTGATTATTTGCAAGGTAATTCATAAGTTGGTTCAATAAAGATACATAACAAATCAGTGTCCACATCAACAAATACTGTGTGAATAGAAATCTTAAGAGGTAAAACCTTCCTGAGCATATGTGGAGCTCAAAAATGAAGAAGGACCTTATCCAGTCCTTAGTAATTAGGCTTTTCTTGTCTCTGAATCAATATTAGAAGGCATAGTGTTTAGATAGTCATTTCAAGCATTGTGGTTCATACAAGAAAAATCCCTAACAATTCCTTTATGACCTTGCATCAATGGAGAAACAAGGTTCATTTAAATAAATCTAAACAAAACATGAAATATGCAGCAAAGCATAGTGGAATCACATCACAAAAAATAGGCAAACAAAAAAGAAAAGAAAATCTACCATACTAGAGGAGCTAGTAAAGTGTAACACCTACCCCCTAATCTTGCTCCATAGTGTTTAGGGAAGGTGGGAAACTTTCCAAAGGAGGAAAATTAGGAATAACATATGGAACAATAGCCAGTTTTGAGCAAGGACCCTACTGTGAAGAGAGATCATTGTGTTCGTTACTAAGAGTGATAGATAATTGTTGTGAAAGTATAGATGGTAAATCATGATGAATATCAATAGTTTCATATATGACATCAAAATAACTAGCATGATTATTATTGTTAGCATCAATAACACCATTATCAAGAGTATCTTCTTCATCTATATTAATTATAATAGAATGCAAGATACGAATAACATTCTCATGTTTTTTGTTTTTAACTTTGTGTAAATTCACTTCCTACATTGACTTAGGCATGGGTTGGTCAAAGAGAAGTGAAACATGAGGTGTATGAGGTGAAGAAATGTTTTGAGAAGCATATTGACGGGCTCTATAAATGCACTTGTGGTGACTATCATGAGCATGACATTTACGTTTGGTCTTGCTAGCAATTTGAGTTGGGCTAGGATCAATAAAGATAGGGTCCTTTTATTCTTTATGAGGAAGAACTAAAGGAGCCACACTAGGTTGAGAGATGGGTTGAGAAGTATGTGTATAAGAAATAGGAAGAGGAGGTATAGGTGGTGTAGGAAGAATTCCACATCTAGGGAAAAGAGATGGAACAATTTTAGGTTTTCTAAGTTCACAAATATTTTGAACCTTGCAGGCTTGGTTTGATCTAAAGAGATGGTTAGGATGGGTTTGTTTTAGTCGAGGCATAGAAGGCCAAAAGAAATCAAGGTCAACTGATTCATGAGGCACCAAAGGAAGATACAGACTATGGTTAAAATTCATGATTTCTCCATTATGAGAAAATTTAACACATTTATGAATAACAGAAGTCATAGTGTGCATAGAGAAAACCCAAGGAAGACCAAGTTTGACTTGAAATTGATCAAAAGTTGCAATGATAGTAAAGGTAGCATCTAAATTTTTTCCACCAACTTCAACAGAAATGAAATGGAATCATGGGGAGGATAAAGGAAACTATTGCAAGTTTTAATCCTAATATATGATTTATCATAAAAACCTTTTTACAATTGTTTACTATAAATATGTTCTTCAATTATCACATTCACCATGCAAGTGGGATCAAGAAGGGCACCCCTGGTAGGAAGGATGATGAGCTCAAGTATTGGCTTAGATATTATGTCACATTTTCATGTTTTGTATGTCCTATTCCTTGGTGATCTTGGTAGTTTGTTCATAAGCTATGGTTCTTAGTTGCTTTTGGACAGCCTGATGAACTTAAACTCATGGACCTTGAACTTATACTTCTACATCTCTATTATGGGTTGTATAAACTCTTTTATGGTTTATATATATACATACATATATATATACATATATATATATATATGTATATATATATATGTATATGTATATATATGTATATGTATATATATGTATATATATATGTATGTATGTATATATATATATCTGTATGTATGTATATATATATGTATGTATATATATATCTGTATGTATACATATATATCTATATATATATATATATATAAGTTTAATTATGGATTAATAAATGGATAATCTAGTAATGAATGAATATCTATGTGTTACATATGTTTTCCCTATTAACATTTATGATGTAATGAGATTAAAGGAAGAAATGATTAGAAAATAGAACTCGAGAAAGTCATGCATTTGAAGACCAAGTCCATGCAGCTCAGTAGGGATTGACATTTGAAGAAGTCTAGTGATGAACTGGTCACATCTCATATGGAGCAAGTTAGATGGGTACTATTAATGTGGAATAAATATAGGAGATAGTAGAATATATCTACTCATTATGTTGTTGAACAAGTCTATTGTTCCTCATTTTGTGGATAGTTTCCTCCTCCTTTCTACTGCTACAATAATTCTAATCAGCCCATTTCTTCGGTGTTGATATTTTAGTGACTAGTTAATTAGTGAGTTTTCTATTATATTAAATAAGAGGATAGAATTCCTCAGAATCTACCTTAGATATAAATATTGATACTTAATATATTAGAATCTCATTTTTTAATACAATTCAATATATTTCATCAATGACTTGTAATCAATACCTTTTGCAAGTATGAATAAAGAAGTTATGTTTTGAGTTTATGTGTAATCAAGATCTAAGTACTCACCCAAGGGGGGGACTTGGTGAGTAACTCCTTATAGCTTTAGAAGTAGTTTCTTTCAGTTTCATTTGCAAGTTTGGGAGTTTGTCTATTCCTCCAGCCATTGAAAGTAATTTCCTAAAACTTTTCCTATAGCCAAAGGCATACAGATTAGTTCATGCATGCACACCCTTAATTTTTTTATAGAAGTTTGCATAGGTTCAGTTTAGTGTTTGAATTCCATTAAGCACTTTGATTAAGTTCAATTCCAATATTTACCTTTCAGCATTGCTTCCCTTAAAGTTGTAGGTTAACATGGCTTTAGTAGGAACTTAATGCATATACATTGCAGACCCATTTCAAGTTCATGCACCCTGGGTTGACAAGTAAATGAGCCTTCAGAATGAGAAAGATGTCTACTTAGTTTGGATGTCCAAACCCTAAGTTGAGTTTTGCAACCTAGTTATTGATCCATTTGGGAAGTCAAGGAATTTTGGTGCCGTTGCTTGGGATGTTGTCAAACTAAGGACCTATTTCAACCATGAGTTGATTTTTTAGGTCATTTCCTATTGCCCTTAGTTTAGTTAAGTCTTGAAGTTTCATTCCATCTCAAGTTAGTTAAAATCATCAATCTACATGCATAAAAGAAGAAGATATGCCTTAGGAAGATTCCTTCGTAATTACCCTGAAAACCATTTAGGTGAGATATTTTCTCATCAAGACTTGAAGAATAAGAGAACCGTTTTGCTAATGTTTTTTCCAATTTAGCCCCTTCTCCATCTTCCTTAAAAGAAGAACTAGTTGAGCAAAATCCCTTTGCTGATATATTGGCTAATATACCCGAGCCTCCATTTGAGAACCTCTTTGCTCAACATAAAGTTGACAACTAGTTGGATTTAGTAGTTTATCAATGAAGAGGTCAACCAATAATTCAACCAAGGATAAATCTAAATCCATCTCCTCCTTATTTTCCATTTCCAATTGCAAATCATAATAAAAACAATAATTTCAAGAATATCCCTGCCTCAGCTCTTCCCAAGTTTTATGGCCTAGTGACACAGGACCCTGATGTATTCCTTTTTGAGTTTGATATCCTCTACAGAAGATATGATTACACTATTTATTCCCATAGGCTTAAGCTATTCCCTTCTACTCTGAAGGAATCAACTCTAAGATGGTTCATGGGGATGGGGAGAGATGTTTTTGCTACTTGAGATGAAATGAAAACAAAATTCTTAGAGAAATATAAAGAATAATGTAGGGGAAATGGTATGAGAGGGGATGACATCTTTCACAAGCAAAAAAATGAGGAAGAAAGTTTGGAGGACTACATTTTAAGGTTCTTTTTCAGTTTGTAAAATTCCACACACCATCAACTCAATGAAGAATCTTAAAATTTGCTCTTTTTAAGAGGAATTAATGAAATTTACACAGGGGCTTTGGACTTAATGGATGGAGGAGATATCACCCAAGTGAGTTGGGGTGATCTCAAGAAGATATGTATGAACTACTCTAGAGTAGCCAACAAAAAGGGAAGAGGTTACGAATTTTTTGTAGGAAAATCAACTGGTAATGGAGTTTCAAGGACAAAAGTAACTCATCTAATTTCAGATTTCAAGCAGGATATCATAAACAATATGGCCACACAGTTGGACACAATGAAAGCAAAAAAGAAGCATGAGGAGGCAGAGGCATTTCTTGCTAAGTTTTTTCCTCACTACAAACAGAAGAAGAAGAAGGATTGCATAAGCAAGATGGTGGCTAATGTAGAGGCTAAGAAAGTACCTACTAAATTAAAACTAGTGGATGTAGATGATGATCATATCTTCTACATTACACAAAGGAAACCATGGGATCCAAGACAAGGTATGAAGAAAGACCCCTTAATTTTTAGTGGTCCTTAATAAAATTATTATAATAATCAATAGAAACTCCAATATAATCCTAATCTTGTCGGTTTTCAACCTCAACCTTGGAACAATCCCCAAAGCTCCTAGCCAAATTACCAAAACCCTGCACCTCAATGGAAGCCTGCTCCAAGAAACTGTCAAGAACATTAAGGAAGCTGGAAAAAACCTTACTGATCATGGAAACCACCTCAAGGTAATTGGAAGCAAGCCTCACAATAGAGAGGAGGTCAACAATGACAAAATCAACCTGTTGGTTATCTTCAGACACCTCAACATCCTACATTAATACCACCTCCTATAATTTCTAACGATCCTCCCAGACATACTCAGTTACCTTCTTAGCCTATTCCTAATCCAAACAAAAAGACACAATAAAAAATGATATGTTTATTTTTTAGACCCTGCAAATTAGTATCCTACAAACCAGTACCATGCATATGCTATGGATGTAAGTGATATTCACTTAAGGTTTGGAACAAATTTTCCTCCTCCATCCCCACTAGTTATAATTGAAATTCCTACTGATGACTTAGAGCTAGCAAGTGTTCCCAAACTTGTTCAAATTTTTTTTAAAGGAGTCAAAAATTCTAAAGCATTCCAATGCCACTCCTCCATTCACACAAAGGCTAGAACTTGAGGTAACCAAGCTAGCTAAGGATGCCACTTTTGATATCCTAGATCAATTGAAGCATATTTGTGTTAAAATACCCCACATTCAAGATATTAAGGATGTTCCAATATATTAAAAAACTATTAAAGATGTATGTTTAAAGAAACCAGGGAGAAAGAAGAAATACCCACAAACAGTGCATGTTCTTGGCTAGTTAGAACATAATATGCTTGGTAAAGTGACAGTGCCTAAATATTATGATCCTTGTAGTCCTATAGTTGGAGTCATTATTAATGATGTCCAAGTAAAATATTCATTAGTAGACCAATGAGGATTCATTAATGTCATGAAAAAGGTTACCATGTAACATCTTCAAATCACCAATCTAAGGTCTACACCTACTATCCTACAGCTAGTTGGTAGCTCCACTGCCAAACTTGATGGAATGGTAGAGGACCTAGTTGTTACCTTAGACTCTTGGGAGTATCCAACTTGTTAGGGTTTTTTCTTGCTAAACCTTCAACAAATGCTTGAAATATTTGATTGACTCTATAACTCCCAATAACTAAAAATAATGACTCAAGCAAGAGAAAACTCTAATTGATGAGGATTTATGATAATGTCTGTGGAAACTATTACCACCTCCTTATTTTGAGGTTCCACAACACCCAAGCAGGTATTACCTTTATAAAATTGTTGTCTTAAAATATTAGTCAATGTGGATACTAGTTTTCTGCCTTTTTACTGTATTATCTTATAAATTACTCTGCATAAGATAGAAAACAACCTGACATAGAGCTTAACCATGAAAACTATTGAAATGATAACAGAAAATAGTAGTGTTTTAAGGACATTCATCTTTCTTCATTTTATAGTTCTAAGAACTTAGGAGGGACAACCTACTTCAATCTTCTCTTAAAGGGATTAGTAAAATTAATTGTATATCTTGATACAATTACTTAGACTTATATGTTTTGAATGCAAAAGTGAAAGATTAGTGTATTTTAAATTTTTTAGATGATCATGAACCACTTGACAGATTCTAGACTAGTGCATATCCTTGGGCTATAGAGTCCAAGTTGCAAATCCATAGAAAAGGTAAATAAAGATACTATAGATTTCCTTAAAAACTATATGCAACTCAAGTAAGATGCCTTACAAATCACCCTATCACACCAACACTGATGTATCAGATCTTCAAATATTGTTATATTCTTTGAAACTACTCACAAAACTTAGTTCCTCCCTTGAAAGAAACTTGTAAGTAATTAGATAGCTACCTTGTAACCAATATGCTTAAAATGCCTTAAAAATTAAACATAAAAGAGCATACATAATAAGTAAAGAGACAACAACAATATAGAAGAGAATTTGCACTGTATTTTATTTATATTCCTGCTTCATACATATAGAGGCAAAAGCTTAAAAACACAGAAATTTTTTTGTAGTCTGGCTTGTAATTATATTTCATCATCTACTTCAAATGTTACAATAAGATCTATTTATATGTTCAAACCATCTTGGAATCCTTAAGATAAGGATGTAACAAGCTTTAGATGGTTTAAGAAACCTAACCCTAAAACATAGAAAAAGACAAAAGACAAGAAAGCTCCGAGCGGTGGGAGGACAAATTTGAAGAATAAAATCTAATTTTGTGCTTTGTCCTTTTGTGGATGTTGGAACCTTGTCTGTAGCTATTTAGGATAGTATCTGATAGTTGTAGCAAGATTTAGTGACCACCAATATAGGCTAACCTACACTAATATTTTTGAGATTACTAACCTTCCTGTGCTCATAGATTAGGTGTCATGTGTCCTTTATTCCTCATCCATAACATCCAAATCAAATGTGATAGGATTCTTCTTCTTAGGCTTTGTCATAATGTCCCATGTTATCACATCCTCTTCCTTAGGCCACTCAAAGTTCTGAATATTCTCTAATTGAGTCTTCTGCCTTTCCCACCTAGCATCTATAATGCTTTTAATATCTTAAATAAATATATTGTAGTCTATTTCTGCCTTAATTGCCTCATCTAAAATTTGGTTGAACCTCTCCATATCTAACTCTCCTTGGTCAGAGACATAAATGTCTTTATTGGGGATTACACTGTCAAACTCTGATATCCATAACCCTAATGGTTTGATCTGATCATCTTCAGTTCTGATTGGAGGTACAAACCTACTATAATCTATCCCAAACATCTTCAACTTAACATCAATTTGATTGGCCTTTCCTTTGAAAAAGGATAAAGTGGCCTCAATCTACTCTATCTCTGTGCCAACCATGGTTACTATATCTGGAAAATCTGATCTCAATGGTTACACTGACACTAATCTTTCAGAAAGAGATGTTCTTCCAGACCAAGTTGCATAGTAAGGATCCAAAATTGTCAAAACAATTGCCACTACTACTTGTAACCTGGGAAACCTATTATAAGCCCCATGCACAACATCAATCTTATCTTTGATTGTGTCAATCCTATGCTGTAAGATTGAAGCCAAGGCTTCCAGAATAACACCGTTATGCTTAGTAACTCCCTACTCTATTTCAACAAATACATCACCGACATCTTCTATTTGGATCTCAACATCCATAACCTCTTTGGGCTCAACAGGGGCAGGCTCTGTTATCTCCATTAGTTTTTTGGTAATCTCATTTATGAGCTTATCCTATTCTTTGATTTTTATTAGTGCTAGCTCCCTATCTTTTACAATATCACTAGTATCACTAGTGAGCTTCTGTGATTCGTCTGATAGTTGGCCTATCTTTGCCTCATTAAGCTGAGCAAAATGAGTCATTACTTGGGATATTTCCATATCCCCTATATTATCAGGTGTCCATATAATTTTATGTCATTCCATCTTCCCCTAAATGTTCAAAATAGATAGCTTTTGATCCTTGGGAGCTAGGCTCCACATTGCTAATGCCTGAGACTTAGGGTTATAGCCAAATCCTCTAATCATGTCTCCAACCTGAGTCTCTGATGATAGTTTGACATCAGGTTGCCTCCTTATCTGATCAATAATGAATGTTGAAGACAAATCCCACCCTTCCACAAATAACACTCCATTGGCTTTGACCAATTGCCTTGCTTGCTCTGGTGTGATCTCTTCAAACTCAGGATCATAATCCTGTAATGCTTGTAAGGCTTCTTGAGTGACTGGATCACCACATGCCAATTGAAATTACTTTCCAACTTGTTGCTGCTTATTCCATATTAGGAAATCCTTAAATTCCCTTGTCTTTATGAAATTTTCATCCTTGAGGAATTCCTCTTGATGCAACAATCTTTCATCTGTGCATGATCTAAGAGGTAACTCCTCCTCTTCTTCTATATCCTTTTGGATTTTCTTCCCTGCCCTGATCTATTTTCTTAAATAATGGTCATAGGGTCTATCTCTAGTTATTAGGGCTCCAATTCTAACTGTTTGCTTCTTCCTACAAGGCTCCCCTATTTCTACTCTTTGTCTCTTAGGTGGGGGCTCATTTGTAACTTCCTTCTCTGGGACCTCTGTTAGGTCAATGACATCTTCCCCTTCAACTGCAAGCTTCAATGGTACTACTTGGTAATTTGGATAGGCTTTGGGAGAAGGACAGCCCTGATCACTGTCATAATCATACTTAGACTCTAAATTTTCTCTGTGGTCCTTTTCCAGTACCATTAATGCTTCCTCTAACTAATTACATAAAAGAGTGTGGTTGTCAATCATTGCATCCATCCTTTTGAGATAAGGCATGTTAGGGTAGAAACCTCCAAATTTCATCCCCTTTCTCTTCACCTGCCTCTCCAAGTCCATAATTTCATTGAACTTAATTGCTTTCCTGTCCACCTCTTCATCTTCTAAGATGTTTCTTATTAAATCCTCCTCCATACCCTCTTCATGTACCTTTGTGTAGGGGATAGTTGGTGTGAACAAATTCTTTTCACAAAGAATGAATCCCTCAGTATCAACATGTCTACGCAGGGCCACATTCATTCTGTAATGGTTCAACCAGGTATTCACCAAGTCTAAGGCTCCTTTTCCAACAATGAAATTGTAGATCTTGAACTTCCTAGGGGTAAAAGTACCTTCCTATGTGATGCCAAATACTCTTTATCTGTTAGAATAATCTTCCTGATGAACTCCATTGTAGCTATCCTTGGTGGTACATTAAATGGAAAAATGTGTGGAGGGAGGGGGTAACCATAAACCCTCATCATGGTAAAGTTCTTCTCATAATAAAACCCCCCCCAATTATGGTCTCTTGGCCATTTGTCAAGGTATTGATAGGGCTTCAATAATTGAATCACCTTAATAGGAAATCTAGTCTTGTCAACCCCTAAGCACTTCAAAAGTGGATAGATTATCTAATTTTCAAAGGCACAAAACTCCTTCTCTTTGGATGTATAATTCCAGACTCTGATCCAAAACTAAACAAAGTTGGGGTGATTATGGTGGAACCTCTGTGGTTGCAGAAACTGACAATTCATAACCAGGAAATTATAGTAAAGAATCAAATGCATGAGGAGTGAATAATGCATAAATTTTGGATGATCCTTCTTGTTTTGTATATCTATAAATCCCTAGTGCATCTGATCAATAATATACTAAATGTTGTCATAATTGGAAGTAGTATGAAGACTCTGCATATCTAACACCATCATCAAAATGTCTAAGGTGATCCTTTCTGCCCCAACAACCTTTCCAAGCACTCTACATAGTGCATATGATATATACTTAATATAGAAATTAAGGTCTTTGTAAAAATATGGAGTCGCTCCCGGCATGGGGGCTATATAATTCTTCGTTTTCTTAGGGACATGATGATCCCTGATCAATTTAGCAGCAATGCCAGATTCTCTAGTGTACCTATTCTCTAGGCTCTTCAGATTTATCCCAGTAGCCATAGGATAGTAGACATTAAAATCTTTCATAAAAGTATTTTCGTTCTAGGGTAAGTAAGGGATTTCCATCATCCCTCTTAATGGTTTTGATCAAAGGGTCATATCTACTAGCCAATTCTAGTATGAAATCAACGTCAACAAAGACATCAGGAACTAGCAACCTGGCTAACCCATAGGTCCAAGGTTTTGATATAGGCATGGGTTCATCACTATTATTAAAGAAATAATTGAAAAGTGAATACCCTCATGATCCTGGTGTTTTTGCATCCCTAACATAAGCCATATCATAAATTAAAACATCTGCACTAACCTTTTGATTCTGATTTGAACCTGGGAGCAGAGTTCAAAATTTATTTGAGTAGTTTCTGTTTACCTTTGACTCATCTACAAAATCATCGCTTCTCCCACTGGTGGAGGCCATACTCTGTGTTTGAATCATACTTCCTTTCTATTCTTCTCTCAACCCTTATTCACCGATATTGAAACAAAACTACTAAAAATCCTCACCACCAAACTTTGAATTCTCTGAAAACTGTAGCTCTGAACTCTAGAACACTATCAATTATAATATTTTTTGAATTATGAATTAGGAAACCACCTTGTGAATCACTTGCTGTTGGAAATCTTAACCGTTCTCATAAAACACTAAATCTCTATAAATTCTTCGCTCTAAGAAAATAGAAACTTGGGAGAAATGAAATGACAACGGACAAGTATACTTATAACTACTAATTGAATGCAGATTGTCACTTCAAACTGGTAATTCAATCACTTCACCATTAGCTTCACATACTGCAACTTCAATTTCTAATTTTAGTCATGGCATTCAAACTGTCAGATAATCAATTTATTATGAGTGTTCTTTCATAAAAACTTTATAAAATTCAAAATCAAATCAAAATCAAATCTGATTAGCTGCATTAACTCTTACTATGACTACTTTCCCATCTATCATAATCTCTTTACTCTAATTGGTTAATAACTATTAATAATGGTGCCACTAAAAAGTCCATTTTAACTCTGATTTACTTCTAGTGACTCAGTGACTGAGTGATCTCCTTGTCGCTTAATAATTTCACTAACTGTAGTTCTTTCAAGAGACTTAGCGACCGCCGTAGGATTAAAACTTTGATCAACAGTTGGCATGATGTCACTTGATATCTTAACTCAACTCTCCATCTTATGGAGACACTGCGACAAAGCATTCTCTTAATTTTTTTTTACCTCAGGTTTTTATATGGAGACTCAACAAATGTGACTTCATTATGTTGCTGGATAATTTTCTTAACTCATGTTCAATCAAGAGACCATGCGATTAATCAAATTAGTCTCTTAATCACATGATTAATTTACCTTTATAATGTGCAACAGGAGATAACACAACCACCATTGATTTCCTTTTCCTCTGTATCCAACGGTTGTCACTAAGTCTCTTAATCCTTAATACAAACCCTAATACCTCATGAGACTTAGCAACAAACATACATGTGTCATATTTTTCCTTTTGTCTCTTCATCGCTTGATTCCTTTTTGTAGGATTTGATAACCATCAAATCTTCCCAAGAACACCTGCATGCAAAGACTGCTACAAGAATGGAAGAAAAAGACAGAAGATAGAAGGATCTATGGCAGCCAAAAGGCCAGAGAGTTGAAAACCATGTTGACAGAAATAAAGCTTCTATATTCAACAATGAAATGATTTACAATCTCGGTATGAAAGACAAGGCGGTGAATCCTTATAAAGGATACCGAAACCCTAAAAGGGAAACTACTAGGAAATGGAAACTTTTCTAAGTCTAACTTAAGCAAAGAGTAGATAAAATAATAATTAACTAATTTAATTATTAGTAATACTCGACTACTCTAACACCCCCCCTTGAGTGTAACTTAGGGAGAAGCAAAAAAGCTAAACTACTGCAGAAAGTAGGAAAAATGGGTCCCGGCAACTAGGCCTGATCAGGTACCCAAAACATAAAGGGAAAAGATGTCCCAGAGAAAGGAACAAGAAAAGAGCAAGAGGCATCTCTGAAGCATGTCTGAAAACTCTGTCAGAAGATACTACTGGAACCCCTACTGAAGTGCATGATCAGGTAGAGAAGAAAAATGTCTGAAGAGCTGATCAATCGAACCAGGAAGCAATAGAACCAACAGGTGAACCCCCCCATAATGCTGAACTGGGAGAGGTGACAGGAACACTGAAATGCAATGCCAGAAACAACTGCAGAAGAAGAACCAGGAACACCTACAGTGCAACAGAAGCACACACACAGGATAAAGGGCGGTGTCATAGACACACTACATGGGCTAATGTCATGGAAGGTATGCTCACTTGACAAAAGTGGATGCACCTAAAGCAGAAAATGCATCATAATCCCCCCATGGCACTTTATAACATAGTGCGAGTACATCAACCGAACCAGGTGTACAAGATCCCAAAAAAGCAGAAGAAGACACTTTATCTCAGTGTGTTTATAGAACAAAAATGCATTAGAAAGAGCATGCAAGCTCAGAAGTCAGAAAGAAGAGTGAGCTATGAACTCAGAAGAAGAGATCCTCGGACCTGTAGAACCAAGCAATCCACCAGAGTGCATAAAATGCAAAACTCGGAGGAGTGAAAACCCAGAGTAGAATCTAGAAAAATAACCTCTACCACTGAAAAGCACACTGAACCAACTTTCTGACGATATCTCGTTTGTTGAAAAAGGAGTCCGGATGAGCCAGATATGACTCCCGAAAGGCAAAGAAAGACATTGGACTTTAGCAAAGAAAAATGCTATCAAAACGGTGGAACCAAAAACCCTAACCTTCATCATCGGAAAGTGCTCGGAAAGAGCTTTCCGACGGTGTATAGAAGTCAGAAAAAAACCCCCGGATGCTCCCTATAGAGCGAGAAACATCTAGGTACCCCCAAAAAGCCCTAAAAAAATGATTTAAGCCCCAGGGGCTAAAAAAAATAAGCCCCCGGGCGCATGGCGCGCTCCGGGGGCTGGGCCGAAGCCCCTAAGTCTGCATATGACCGCGCGTTATTGAAATAAGCCCGCGGGGGCCGAAACGAACCCGCCACCGGCGGGGCTGAGCGGTGAGGGCAGCGCAGTGCGGGGCCGGGTGGTGGGCCGCAGGGGCAGCGGGAGGCGGGAGGCGGGCCGCAGGGCCGACGTGGTGGCCGCAGGGCGGCAGGGCCGCGTAGTGAGGAGGGCCGGGGGCCGGAGAGCCATGGCGGCGCACCAGGCGCAGCTAGTGGCGGTGGTGCGCCGGTTGCGCGCCGGCGGCGCGATACAAAATCCACATACAACGCTTAAAAACATATGAAAAATGTTTTTTTTTTTCAAAAAATTTCTCAAAAAATGTGCCCGTACGGCCCTTGGGAGGCCAAAAAAATTCTCCAGATGCTCCGGTGTCCAAAATGGACAAACCTTATATGGATTCTGGGGTTTTTGGGCCTTTTGGACGCAATGGTAGTGTCCGTTTGGGCCCAAAGTGCCCCAAAAATAGAGACCCCCCAGAATCAATGAAGAAAGGCCAGAAAAAACTTCTGAAACCCTCAGTGCCTGTATGCTTCAACAGAATACGAACAGCGAGCAGCAGGCGAGCTCTAATACCATATGACTACCATTGATTTCACCTGCAACTACATGACTACCATTGATTTCACCTGCATCTAACAGTTGTCATGTGATCTCTTAATTTTAAACTTAACTCTCTTTAGATCACGTGACTTTGCGACAACACCTTTACTCAAACTCATATCTAACCTTTAGTTTATCCAAAGACCTGGTGACCATTAAATCTCCATGTCGCTTGATAATTTCTAAACCACGGTTACAATCAAGAGACTTCCTAACTACCGTTAGATTAACTTTCTAATCCACGGTTATCGCTTAATAACTAAATCTTTTACTTAACTCACTTTTGATCATGAGACTTGGCGACAACACTATTTTCTTTAACTTATGAAATCAACTCATAACCATAAGTTATATTAACAGATAACAGAACTAAGTAGTCTCAAAGTTGCCAAATGAAATCACTAACTCTGCTTTTATCAAAAGACAAAGTGACTTCATTGGATTATATTTTGAGATCAATGGTCTGCATTAAGTCTCATAACCTTTTTAGTATATTCTTTTTCATCACGAGGCCACGAGACCAAAGCTTTTTGCTAAGTCTCAAGACCATAAGGAATATTCTTTTCTTCTAATGAGACTTAGTGACTGGGAAATAAACACATGCAAATAAACTCAAGCTTAAGTCATGAAAAAGTAACACAGAAATAGAACTAGCTTGGAAAATTTAGGGCTTTTCTACAATTTTGAACCAAATTTTCTCCAAGGCTTAGGGTTTTTGACATTTTGACCTAGGTTTTGAGCAAAAACATCATTTGCAGAGATATGTAAATGGTTTCAAATATGAATTTTCACTTTCTGGGCATAAAAATGACAAGGACTTCAAGAATTTTTAGAGTAAACTCAAAAATAGGAAATACAACCAACAGTGGCTCTATCTGAGGATGGCTAAACACAAGTTTATGACAAGAATCTCAGAATCTCTGGTTGCATACCTCTTCAAAAATGAAGGCAAAACTAACTAAACTACTGCTTGAAAGGAAACACACAATAGAAGGGAAAACCTACCTATATACAATGTGATACAGATACTAACTGTGCATAAAATTTGCTTTTTAGTTGAAGAAAGGCTTCAAAAATTGCCCATGCACTGGCAACTCATACTCTTCATCATCCATGTTCTTCATTAAATATAAATCCTTCCCAAAGCTTTGTAAAACAATAAAAGGACCAAGCCATAAAGATTCAAACTTTTTATGCTTACCTTTGTTTTCTGATCTTACATTCCATTGCAGCACTAGGTCACTAGGTTGGAATTTTCTGCAACTTGCCCTTTTATCAAACATATATTTCATTTTTTGTTGTTATTTTCTATTTTCTTTCTATCCTTCTCTTCTAATTTCATCAAGTTCGGTCAACTACAATACTATGTCTTTCATTGGATCTGAGACTTCTAGTTCCTCTTCTTGTATGAACTTGTATATATGTAACAGATTATTTACAAGCATCCTAGCCTGCAGACCATATACTAGCTCAAATGGTGACCTACCAGTAGCCTTCTTAATTTTTATTCTGTCAGCCCACAGGGCTAATCTCAACTTTGTATGCCAGGCTCTCTTGTTCTTTTCTAAGGTTTTCTTTAAAATTTTCAAAATACTTTTGTTACTAGATTCTGCCTGGCCATTTTCCCGAGGATGATATGGGGATGATTAATTCATTATAATCCCATATTCATTGCAAAATTCTTTGATCTCATCAGATCTGAAACACATGGCATTATCTATGACTAGTTTGAGTAGGACACCAAATCTAGTTAAAATATTCTCCATCAGAAACTCAGTAACTATCTTACTTTTTTATTTTTTAGTGGTGATAGCTTCTATCCACTTATTAAAATAATAAGTAGCCACTAATATCCAACTGTGTCCTCCACTAGAATTTTTTGAAAATTCTCTAATAAAGTCAATACCCCACATGGAAAAAGGTGCCTAAGTACTTACAGGATTTAACAATAGGGCACCTGAGAACTTTAACTTATTTGAGAATCTTTGGCAAGGCTCACACTTCCGGACAAATGCATGGGTATCTCTAAAAACACTAGGCCAATAATACCTTTCTCTTAAAATCTTATGAGCAGTAGTTTTTGCAGAGAAATGCCCACCACATATCCCATCTTGCATTTCATTTAATATTTTCAGAGATTGATCTTTATCTAATCATAACAGTAGCACACCATTTTTATCATTCCAATACAGGTATCCTTGAATCAAGATGTACTTTTGAGCTTGCAGCTTTAGACTCCTTTTTTGATTTTTTGTCATATTATCAGGACACTTGGTATTCTTTAAAAAATACACAATATAAGTATAAAATGGTTGTCTTTCTATACTTGTGACTGTCTGATCATGTGTCTCTGTATCATTTAATTATACCAAATCCAAGTTACCTTTTGTCATGAGTTTGGTCAAACCCTAGCCTCTTACTAAATTTGTAATGTGGATTTCAAGATTAAATTCTTGTATTCTGTTTATCCACTTACACCTCTTACCAGTGACTTCTGACTAAGTAAGAATATCCTTTACTATTGAGTGTGGGACATATGCTTGTACCTTAGCATAGACCAAGTATGTTCTAAAATATTTTATTGATTTCACTAAAGCATATGTCTGCTTCTCCATCATCTCATGATTTAGCTCTGCAGCCTAGAGAGATTTACTATAAAAGGCTATTGTATGCTCAAATCCTTGTTCATCTTTTTGTAGTAAAACAACAGCAATTGTATGATAAGATGCAAATGAAAACAGAGAAAAGGGCTTACTATAAAGAGATGATTTTAGAATAGGAGCCTCTTGCACCGCCTTCTTTATTTTCTCAAATGCTATTCGAGCTTCTTCATTCAAATTAAATTTTTCATCTTTTTTCAATAACTTTATGATAGGTTTAACAATTTTTGCAAAGTTTTCTACAAACCTTCTGACAAAATTTATCTTTCCTAAGAAAGATTGAACACCCTTTAAATTTTTTGGAGCAATGACTTTCTAGATTGCTTCTATTCTTTTAGGGTCTATTCTCACTCCATCTTTAGACACTATATGTCCCAACAACTTTCCTTCTTGTACTGCAAAATGACACTTTTTAGGATCCAATGAAACACCATATTCCAAAGCTTTACTGAAAATTTTACCCAGGTGTTCACAATGATCTTCATCTTTCTTAGAGTATGCAGTTAGATCATCTTGATAAACAACCATGAACAAGTCAATAAATTATTTAAAAGAAACATCCATGGCCCTTTGAAAAGTTTCCCTTGCATTTATCAGTCCAAATGGCATTCTGATATAGACATAAGTTCCCCAAGGAGTGGTAAATACAGTCTTGTACTGCTCTGATTCTTTTACTAAACCTTGGTTGTAGCCAGAGAAACCATCCATCATTGATAATAGCTCACAACCAGTCACTTTATGTAGCATTGCCTCCATATTAGGTAAGGAATAATTATCTTTTAGTGAGGCAATATTGAAATTTCTAAAATCCGCACATAACCTAATGTCACCATTATTTTTCCTGACTGGTACCAAGTTTGAAACCCATGTTGTGTGTCTGATGGGCTGGATAATCCCATCATCCTTTAACTTCATCAACTCTTGCTGCATCTTAGGAGCCAGTAAAGGATTAATAGGCCTCTATTTTTGTCTAAATGGTTTCACCTCTGATTTTAGTGGAATCTCATGTTGGAAAAGGTCTTCCCTATAAGCCTTTAGGTCTTCATATGACCATGCAAAACCATGCTTAGATTTTCTCAAAATTTTAATCAATTTTTTCCTTCTATGGGAATCTAAACCTTTTCCAATATAAACAACTTGAGGACTAGTTTCTGATCCTAAGTTAATTTCTTCCAAATCTTCAACCTTAGCATTGCTTATTTTTGTTGAGTGATCATTTTGGCTACTAAACAATGATTCAAGTTCAATCAGACCCTTAGGAATCTAATTGGAACTTAATTGGACAACCTCATTTCCTAAGATATAGTCTTTACCATCATTATTCTCAATTAAGGTGTTGCAATCTATGCACTGATTCTCGTAATGGTCCAAACATTGAATGAATCTTAAAATATCTTGGTCATCATGAAAAACTTGCCAGTTGTATATATTATCTGGAACAATTGGTCTTATCTCAACTTCAAGTGTTGACACCCCATGTAAGGTCTGATCATTAGTCTTTAGAGCAACATTTGCTAAGAAATCTGCCATTATATTCTTAGACCTTTCTATCCAACTTATATCAAAGGCATCAAACATTTCAATCTGATCCCAAATAGCATATTTATACATTTTTAATCTATCATTTTTCACTGCATATTTGGATCTTATGTGGGCTACCACTAATTCAAAATCACCATAAACCTTTAAACATTTTATTCCATATTTAATGGAAATTTCTAACACTAAAGATAAAGCCTCATACTCTGTTGTATTATTTGTACATTGGAAGGCTAGCAAAAAGGAATATTTGAAAGTTGTACCTAATGGAGATACAAGTAATACACCAGCTATTGATCCTTCTTTTGAGCAAGCTCCATCGAAATACATCTTCCACAATCCATCATCTTGTATACTCAATTCTTTAATAAGAGGATATGTACTTTTACACTGATGATGATCACTCTTCTATACTCTAAAATTCTCCATGTCCACATCAATACAATAATTAATGTTAGTGTCTTCATACCATTCAACCATATGAGGATTCCTACCTTCTCTTGACACTTTAACATTATTTCCATTAATATTAAAAGTAGCATATGATGAATCACTTTGTATGCTACCTCCCATTGAAGCACTCCACTTTATAGATAGCAATATCCCATAATGTGGTGGTATGCCAACCACAAGAACATTCATAGTTAAAATAATATCAGGACATATTGCTAATTTATAAGGCATGGCTTCAATAGTATCAATGAAAGGGACTTCTCTAGAATCCATTGCTTGACATCTCCCATGAGGAGTGTCCACTTGTAATCCCATAGACTTCATGGTTTCTACTAGCATGACAGTGTTTGATGCCCCTGAATCAATCATGCAATTTTTAAGCATCCTTCCATTAATTACCAATGTTAGAAAAATTGGGTCTACAACCTTAGGAGAAGTAGTTGTGTTCAATAAAATTTGAGGAATATCAAAAATCATTACCTCAGCTTCCCTCCCTTTTTTAGTTGGTCTCTTATCAACATTTTTTGAATTTTGAATTTTTACCGTAGGCACACTATTTAATGATGACAAAACCTTTTCTTTATGTTCCTTAATCCTCATCATTTCTAAAAATGGAACTTTTACAGTCATTTGAGACAAACAGTGGCCCATGTCAACTGGAGTATACTTCATATCTGAGGACTTTGGTTTTTCAACTATAATATTATTTTCCTCAATCTGTATGTTCAGAGTTGGTTCTTCTTTCTTAGATTTTATGTTTTCTATCTTAAGAGAAGAAGTACTTGTTTCTTGTACCTTTTCTTTTCCTTCTTGTAAAATAATAGGCTCTAGGGATCTAGTTGTAATTTTGACCTTAGTTTTGTTTGCATTTTCCCCAGGTCCATCTTTCTTTTGTACATAATTGGTATCTATTTTACTTTCTTTTATAAAGATACCAGCAGGTTGACTACCAATTCCACCAATTTTTCTATTCCTTAGATGATAGTTGCTTCTAGCTTTGTTCACCAAATCTACAGTAATTCTTTCTTTTTCTTCATCTAAAGCTTTTCTGACTAATGGAATGTCCTGATTATTTTGTGCATAACATCTTACATGGTCATTTGTTTCTTCTGTTTCACTGTCTGAAAAAATTTGTTGATGATGATTCTCTACATTCCCTTGTGAACCATATGTATCATGATTTTCAATTTCATTAGATGATTCTACATCTTGACATGAATAGGCATTTTTCATATTGTAATCACATTGTTCACTTTCATTATTGAATTGTTCTTCATTTGTTTTCAAATCTAAGGAAACAATGCAGAAAACAGGGTTATGTGGGGCTTCACAAACCTCACACCAGAAATCATCATTGCATAAATGGACAATATTTTTATGCAAAGGGTCTGTAGTTCTTCTTTTAGGCTTTTCTTTTCTAGGTGGAACAATAGGCTTCCCATCCATAAATTGAGTTCCATAAGGATGATTTTCAATTCTATTCTGAGGATTATAAGTGTTATTATAGGATGGCCTATTATTTGAGGAGCCCTATACTCTTTATATTCAAGTTCCTTTAGGTTACTCCTACTAAACCTTGTGTCATCTCTTCTATTCAGTTTACTAGACACCCTTCTGTTCATCTCAATATTTACTGCTATCTTGTAAGAATTAGTGACTTTTCTAGGATTCTTATCCCTAAGAGCATAACCCATTTTAGAATCAAAAGCATTTAAATAAGTTGCTAGACATACCTCTTCATCTAGCCTTATTTTTATAAAACAATTTATGCATTGCTCTTTGGAATCTGGTATTGAACTCGGTGACCTCCTCATTATAATTATTTTTGATATTATTGAACTCATTCGGCAAGAAACCTTTAGTTGTCTTATCACCATATTGATCTTTAAATAACTCAATTAATTCATCCATGGAAGCAACAGAGCCATTAGAAAGACTTCTAAACCATTCTCTAGCATCTTCTAATAGAGACTGAACAAAAATCTTCATCAACACATCTTCATGAGTAATATTCAAATCATTAATAAAATTAATGTATTTTCTTAAGTGTGTTTCACAAGAGATGACATTATTACCAGCAAATTTTGGGAGCTTTTCTCCCACATCACCTACATCTTTTGGAAATGCAATTGGGTATCCAGGAATACCAATAAAATTAAATTGCTTATACCTTTCCAGATTCAGAGGTTTTATTTGGAAATTATCAGTCTCCTTGAAAGTAGTAGCTTTTGCCTTGGAAGATGTTGTGTTCTCAGCTCCAACATAAGAATATTTAGAAGATTGCAAGAAATCTATTTTCTTTTTCATTTATATTGTTGCAGCTTCCATCTGAGCCTTTTATAACATATTTTCCATAGTTTCTTTTTCTATCCTTAGCCTCTCAAGATCAATATCCCATTTAGACATCTGCTCTGTTAAGGGCTTATGAACTATAGGTTCTTCAGGTTTGCTTTCATTGACCTTTTGTTTACCTTTGTCCTTAAAATTTTGTGAAGTAGAAGCTTTGTGAGTGTTGGGTATTTCTTGGTCCTTTTGGGACCTCTCAGTATTCCTTGTAGTTTGATGTCTTAAGGATATTCTTTTAATTCTGTCAAAATCCTTATGCTCATGTTTTTTCTTTCTAAACTCTTTTTCTCTTTTCATCTACCGAATAAGGGCAAGATGCTTCATGATGAGTCTTTCCTCCTTATCAAAATCATCAGAAGGGATTTCCTCAGATTCTAAAGTTATAGCATCTATCCCTTCTCTTTCACTTTAAGTGGAGGTAGTTGCAAGTGTTTCCAATCCTCTTTTTGCAGCTTCTTCATATTTTGAAGTATTGCCATCATGATTAGACTGATTACTACCTTCCTCTTTCCTAGTATTACTTTATTTTCTTCTTGGAGGAGTTTCATCTATATTGACTTGGTTTCTTTTCTTCCTCCAAGACATATCCATTCTTGAGGATGATGGTATTCCACCATCTAATGCAATTTCTAGATTATTTCTTATTCTATACCTAGTATTCATACTAAAAGATATACTACTTTGACACAAATCACAAAGATTTCACTTTTAAAGTCGCCACCCACACTTGGGAATAATGAATATTATTAGAATGAGTTATGCAATAATGACTATAAACTTAATGTATCTCTATTTTCCAGCAAAGTCACCAATTTGTTAAGCGACTCGAATGGGCTAACTCAACTGAAGCTAGTTTGAGAGATTTGAATTGATGCACCAGAGATTCTAGGACAATTTTGAATATATTTAATTATATCACTCCCTAGTAGATTCACCAATCTGTTAGGGTTTTTTCTTGCTGAACCTTCAAAAAATGCTTGAAATATTTGATTGACTCTATGACTCCCAATATCTGATAATAATGACTCAAGCAAGAGAAAACTCTAAGTGATGAGGATTTATAATAATAAATGGGGAAACTATTATCACCTCCTTTTTAGGTTCCACAACACCCAGGCATGTATTACCTTTATAAAATTGTTGTCTTACAATATTAGTCAGTGTAGATACTAGTTTGCTGCCTTTTTAGTGTATTATCTTATAAATTACTCTGCATAAGACTGAAAACAACTTGACACAGAGCTTAACCATGAAAAATATTGAAATGATAACAACAAATAGTAGTGTTTTAAAGACATTCATCCTTGTTCCTTTTATAGTTCTCAGAACTTAGGAGGGACAACCTAATTCAATCCTCTCTTAAAGGGATTAGTAAAATGAATTGTATATCTTGATACAATTACTTAGAATTGTATGTTTTGAATGCTGAAGTGAAAGATTTATGTATTTTAAATTGTTTGGATGATGATGAACCACTTGAAATATTTTAGACCAGTGCCTATCCTTGGGCTATAGAGTCAAAGATGCAAATCCATAGAAAAGGTAAATAAAGATATTATAGATTGCCTTACAACCAATATGAAACTCAAGTAAGATGCCTTACAAATCACCCTGTCACTCCAACACTACTGTATCAGACCTTCAAATATTGTTATACTTTTTGAAACTACTCACAAAACTTAGTTCTTCCCTTGAAAGAAAATTGTAAGTAATTAGATAGCTACCTTGAAACCAATATCCTCAAAATTCCTTATAGATTAAACATAACAGAGCATACACAATAAGTAAAGACACAACAACAATATAGAAGAGAAGTTGCACTGTATTTTATTTATATTCTTGCTTCATACATATAGAGGCTAAAGCTCAAAAACACAGACAAAATTCTATAGTCTGGCTTGTAATTATATTTCATCATCTACTTCAAATGTTACAATAAGATCTATTTATATGTTCAAACCATCTTGAAATCCTTAAGATAAGGTTGCAACAATCTTTGGATGGTTTAAGAAACCTAACCCTAAAACTTAGAAAAAGACAAAAGAAAAGAAAGCTCCAAGTGGTGGGAGGACAAATTTGAAAAATAAAATCTAATTTTGTGCTTTGTCCTTTTATGGATGTTGGCACCTTTGTCTGTAGGTATTCAGGATAGTATCTGATAGTTGTAGCAAGATTTAGTGACTGCCAATATAGGATAACCTAAACTAATCTTTTCAAGATTAATAACCTTCCTGTGCTCATAGATTAGGCACCATGTGTCCTTTATTCCTCATCCATAACATCCAAATCAACTAGGATAGGCTTCTTCTTCTTAGGCTTTGTCATAATGTCCCATGCTATCACATCCTCTTCCTTAGGCCACTCAAAGTTTTGAATATTCTCTAAATTGAGTCTTCTGCCTTTCCCACCTAGCATCTGTAATGCTTTTAATATCTTAAATAAATTTATTACAGTCTGTTTCTTCCTTAATTGCCTCATCTAAAAGTTGGTTGAACCTCTCCATATCTAACTCTCCTTGGTCAAAGACATAAATGTCTTTATTGGGGAGTATACTGTCAAACTCTGATATCCATAGCCCTAATGGTTTGATATGATCATCTTTAGTTCTGATTGGATGTACAAACCTACTATAATCTATCCCAAACATCTTCAACTTATCATCAATTTGATTGGCCTTTCCTTTGAAAAAGGATAAAGTGGCCCCAATCTGCTCTATCTCTGTGCCAACCATGGTTACTATTTCTGGTAAATCTAATCTCAATGGTTGCATTGATGCTAATCTTTCAAAAAGAGATGTTCTTCTGGACCAAGTTGCATAGTAAGGATCCAAAATTGTCAAAAAAATTGCCACTTCTACTTGTAACCCTGGCAACCTATTATAAGCCCGGTGCACAAGATCAATCTTATCTTTGATTGTGTCAATCCTATGCTGTAAGATTGAAGCCAAGGCTTCCAGAATCACACTGTTATGCTTAGTAACTCCCTGCTCTATTTCAACAAATACATCCCATGAATATTTTGTTTGGATCTCAACATCCATAACCTTTGTGGGCTCAACAGGGGCAGACTCTGTTATCTCCATCAGTTGTTTGGTAAGCTCATTTATGAGCTTATCTTGTTCTTTGATTTTTATCAATGCTAGCTCCCTATCTTTGACAATATCACTAGTATCACTAGTGAGATTCTACAATTTGTCTGATAGTTGGCCTGTCTATGCCTCATTAAGCTGAGAAAAATGAGTCATTACTTGGGATATTTCCATATTCCCTATATTATTAAGTGTCCATATAATTTTATTTCCTTCCATCTTCTCCTAAATGTTCAAAATAGATGGCTTTTCATCCTTGAGAGCTATTCTCCACATTGCTAATGCCTGAGACTTAGGGTTATAGCCAAACCCTCTAATCATGTCTCCAACCTAAGTCTCTGATGATAGTTTGACATTAGGTTTCCTCCTTATCTCATCAATAATGAATGTTGAAGACAAATCCCACCCTTCCACAAATAACACTCCACTGGCTTTGACCAGTTGCCTTGCTTGCTCTGGTGTGATCTCTTCAGACTCAGGAGCATAATCCTATAATGCTTGTAAGCCTTCTTGAGTAACTAAGTCACCACCTACCAATTGCACATGCTTTTCAACTTGTTGTTGCTTATTCCATATTAGGAAATCCTTAAATTCCCTTGTCTTTATGAAACTTTCATCCTTGAGGAATTCCTCTTCATGCAAAAATATTTCATCTGTGCATGATCTAAGAGGTAACTCCTCCTCTTATTCTATATCCTTTTCAATTTTTTTCCCTGCCCTAATCTATTTTCTTAAATAATGATCATAGGGTCAATCTCTAGTTATTTGGGCTCCAATTATATTTTTTTCTTCTTCCTAGAAGGCTCCCCCATTTCTACTCTTTGTCTCTTGGGTGGGGGCTCATTTTTAACTTCCTTCTTTGGGACCTCTGTTAGCTCAATGACATCTCCCCCTTCAACTGCAAGCTTCAATGGTACCGCTTGGTAATCTGGATAGGCTTTGGGAGAAGGACAGCCCTGATCACTGTCATCATCATACTCAGACTCTAAATTTTCTTTGTGGCCCTTTTCTGGTACCACTAATGCTTCCTCTAACTAATTACATAAAAGAGTGTGGTTTTCAATCATTGCATCCAACCTTTTGAGATAAGGCATGTTAGGGTAGAAACCTCCAAATTTCATCCCCTTTTTATTCACCTACCTCTCCAGGTCCATAATTTCATTGAAGTTAATTGCTTTCATGTCCACCTCTTCATCTTCTAAGATGTTTCTTATTAAATCCTCCTTGATACCCTCTTCATGTACCTTTGTGTAGGGGATAGTTGGTGTGAGCAGCTTCTTTGCACTAAGAATGAATCCCTCAGTATCAACATGTCTATGCAGGGCCACATTCATTCTATAATGGTTCAAATAGGTATTCACCAAGTCTAAGGCTCCTTTTACAATAATGAAATTGTAGATCTTGAATTTCCTAGGGGTAAAAGTACCCTTCCTATGTGATGCCAAATGCTCTTTATCTATTAGAATAAGATGCTTGATGATCTCCAGTGCATCTATCCTTGGTGGTACATGAAATGGAAAAATGTGTGGAGGGAGAGGGCAACCATAAACCCTCATCATTGTAAAGTTCTTCTCATAATAAAAATCCCCCCAATTATGGTCTCCTGGCCATTTGTCAAGGTATTGACAAGGCCTCAATAATTGAATCACCTTAATAGGAAATCCAGTCTTGTCAACCCCTAAGCACTTCAAAATTTGATAGATTATCCAATTTTCAAAGGCATAGAACTCTTGCTCTTTGGATGTATAATTCGAGACTCTAATCCAAAACTAAACAGGGTTGGGCTGATTATGGTGGAACCTCTGTGGTTGCAGAAATTGACAATTCATAATTGGGAAATTATAGTAAAGAATAAAATTCATGAGGAGTGAATAATGCATAAATTTTGGATGATCCTTCTTGTTTTGTATATCTATAAATCCCTGGTGTATCTGATCAATAATATACTAAATGTAGTCATAATTGGAAATAGTATGAAGACTCTGCATATCTAACACCATCATCAAAATATTTGAGGTGACCCTTTTTGCCACAGCATCCTTTCGAAGCACTCTACATAGTGCATATGATATATAATTAATATAGAAACTAAGGTCTTTGTAAAAATATGGAGTCGCTCCTAGCATGGGGCTATATAATTCTTCATTTTCTTAGGTACATGATGATCCCTGATCAATTTAGCAGCAATGCCAGATTCTCTAGTGTACCTATTCTTTAGGATCTTCAGATTTATCTCAGTAGCCATAGGATAGTAGACATTAAAAGCTTTCATAAAAGTATTTTGGGCTAGGGTAAGTAAGGGATTTCCATCATCCCTCTTAATGGTTTTGATCAAAGAGTCATATCTACTAGTCGATTCTAGTATAAAATCAACGTCAACAAAGACATCAGGAACTAGCAACCTAGCTAACCCACAGGTCCAAGGGTTTGATATAGGAATTGGTTCATCACTATTATTAAATAAATAATTGAAAATTGAATACCCTCATGACCCTGGTGTTTTTGCATCCCTAACATAAGCCATATCATCAATTAAAACATCTACACTAACCTTTTGATTCTGATTTGAACCTGGGTGCAGAGTGAGGAATTCATTTGAGTAGTTTCTTTTTCCATTTGACCCATCTTCAACATCATCACTTCTCCCACTGGTGGAGGCTATACTCTATGTTTGACTCATACTTCCTTTCTATTTTTCTCTCAAACCTTATTCATTGATATTGAAACAAAACTACTGAAAACCCTCACCACCAAACTATGAATTCTCTAAAAGTTGCAGCTCTGAACTCTAGGAAACTATCAATTAAATATTTTCTGAATTAGGAAACCACCTTGTGAATCACTTGTTGTTGGAAATCTTAACCTTTCTCAGAAAACACTAAATATCTATGAATTATTTGCTTTGAGAAAATAGAAACATGGTAGAAATGAAATGACAATGGAAAAGTATACTTATAACTGCTAATTGAATGCAAATTGTCACTTCAAACTGGTAATTCAATCACTACCATTAGCTTCACATATTGTGACTTCAACTTCTAATTTTAGCCATGGCATTCAAACTATCAGATAATCAATTTCTAATGAGTGTTCTTTCATAAAAACCTCATAAAATTCAAAATAAAATCAAAATCAAATCTGTTTGGCTACATTAACTCATACTATAACTACTTTCCCATCTGTCATAATCTCTTTCATCTGATTGGTTAACAACTATTATTAATGGCACCGCTGAAAAGTCCATTTTAACTCTGATTTAGTTCTAGCGACTCAGCGACTAAGTGATCTCCTTGTCACTTAATAATTTTACTAACTGTAGTTCTTTCAAGAGACTTAGAAACCACCGTAGGATTAAAACTTTGATCAACGGTTCGAATGATGTCGCTTGATATCTTAACTCAACCCTCCATCTTATGGAGACACCGTGATAAAGCATTCTCTTAACTATTTGTTTTACCTCAGGTTCCATCTAGAGACTCAGCGATTGTGACTTCTTTATATCATTGGATAATCTTCTTAACTCATGTTCAATCAAGAGACCATGCGATTAATCAAATTAGTCTCTTAATCACATGATTAATTTACCTTTATAATGTGCATTAGGAGATAACATGACCACCATTGATTTCCTTTTCCTCTGTATCCAATGGTTGTTGCTAAGTCTCTTAATCCCTAATACAAACCCTAATACTTCATGAAACTTAGCGACAAACAAACACGTGTCATATTTTTCCTTTTGTCTCTTCATTGCTTGATTTCTTTTGACTTTTCAACCTTGTCAAGTGACTACGCGACTATTGTTGATTTCACGTACATCTCATGGTTGTCATGTGATCTCTTAATTTTATACTTAACTCTCTGTAGATCACGTGACTTTGGGACAACACCTTTACTCAAACTCATATCTAACCTTTAGTTTATCCAGAGACCTGGTGAACATTAAACATCCACGTTGCTTGATAATTTCTGAACCACGGTTACAATCAAGAGACTTCTCGACTGCCGTTAGATTAACTTTCTAATCCTTGGTTGTCACTTAATCTCCAAATCTTTTACTTAACTCACTTTTGATCATGAGACTTGGCAACAACACTATTTTATTTAACTTATGAACTCAACTCATAACCACAGGTTATATAAAGAGATAACGTGACTAAGTAGTCTCAAAGTCGCCAAATGAAATCACTAACTCTGCTTTTATCAAGAGACAAAGTGACTATCGTTGGATTATATTTTGAGATCAACGGTCTGCATTAAGTCTCATAACCTTTTTAGTATTTTATTTTTCATCACGAAACCACGTGACCAAAGCTTTTCGCTAAGTCTTGAGACCATAAGGAATATTCATTTCTTCTAATGAGACTTAGCGACTGGGAAATAAACACATGCAAATAAACTCAAATTTAAGTCATGAAAAAGTAACACAGAAATAGAACCATCTTGGAAAATTTAGGGTTTTTCTGCAATTTTGAACCAAATTTTCTCCAAGGCTTAGGGTTTTTGACATTTTCACCTAGGTTTTGAGAAAAAACATCATTTGCAGAGATATGTAAATGGTTTCAAATACGAATTTTCACTTTCTGGGCATAAAAGTGACAAGGACTTCAAGAATTTTCAGGGTAAACTCAAAAATAGGAAATACAACCAACACAACTGACTTCATGATACTTTCTCCTAAAGCCACATTGGGTGGATATCCTATTATTTTAAGAATGCCTTGGTTATCTTTAACTGATGCATACATAGGATGTTGATTAGGAGACATGACTATCTTAGATGTCTAACTAAAAATAAGCTTACCCTTTATCCTCTTGAAAACCCCAACTTGAGATAGTTAAGATAGTATGGAAAGACCTAGGAGAAGAAACATAGGAAGTTAACTTAGTTGTACAACTTATGATGTTGGATAGAGACCCTTTCCTGTAGCTATAGAAAGAGGATGAGGTACTTTAAAAAATTATGCAGAACCATTATGGAATGAGTGAGCAACCATTTGGTTGTTCATTAAAGAAGGAGTTCTCATTACAACCCATCCTCTCTGTGTTTGGATCATCTACCTTTCTTGTAGCTGAGGACATTCTTCACAAATTACTAGCACATTAAGTCCAAATGTCATATCTTACTGAAACATCCATGATAGAGTTGACAAAGCAAGTAGAAGTCTCACTAGGATAGTTCCTAAATATCAACTACAAACTCAGTCAAGGCCAACAACTATCATTAGTTAAACTACTTCATAAGCATGTAGGAGGTTTTTTCTTGGGATTATGACATGAAGGGAATAGACCCCAAGCTATGCACTCATAGAATCTATATCAAAGAAGATATTATGCCAATCAAACAAGCTTAGAGGAGAGTTAATATTGGACTAAGAGAAATAGTTAAGGGGGAATTGCAAAAATTATTAGATGTTGGTTTCATATATCCTATATCTGATAGCCAATGGGTGTCACCACTTGTCATAGTTCCAAAGAATGGAGGAAAATGGAGGGTATGTGTAGATTATAGAGAATTAACAAAACAAGCAAGAAAGATCATTATCCCCTTCCATTCATAGATCAAATTTTAGACTCTTCAGCAAGAAAGCGGTATTTTTCATTTTTGGATGGCTTTAGTGGTTACAACCAAATAGAGATTACACATGAAAATCTGGAGAAAACCACATTTAACTATCCATGGGGAACTTATTCTTATTATGTTCTTTCCTTTAGATTTTTTAATGCTCCAACAATCTTCCAATGAACATTCATTAGTATCTTCTCAGATACTTCACATGATTGCATGGAGATATACATGGATGAATATACCACATATGGCACTACATTTGAGGAGGCCTTGATAAATTTATAAAAATTATTACAAAGTTTTGAGGATCACAAACTATCCTTGAATATTAAGAAGTGTTTCATGATGATGCAAGAAGTAGTACTAGGGCACTACATCTCACAAGCTGGTATTTAGGTTGATCTTGGAAAAAATGAATTTATTCTTAACCTTCCTATTCCTGCAAAGAAAAAATATGTTAGAAGATTCTTAGGTCATGTAGGGTATCATAAAAGGTTTATAAAATACTTTAGTACAATTGAATGACCTTTGTATACTTTTCTTACCAAGGATTCAGATTTTGATTGAACAAAACCTTGTGAAGAATCCTTCCTATAGCTAAAGTCGGTCCTCACCCAAGAGCGAGTCCTTAGGGGACCTAATTGGTCATTTAATTTACACATCCATATATATGCATCAAAACATTTCATTGGTGTAGTCTTGGTCCAAAAATAAGGTACAACAGAACATGCAATCTATTTTATCATAAAATATCTTCAAGGAGTAGACTTGAACTACATAGTCAAATAAAAGGAGCTCTTAGTAGTCATATATGCACTTAGTAGGTTTAGGAAATACATCATTAGGTATCATTTATATGTACACATAGATCATACAACAATTAAATATCTAGTGAACAAACCTGCAATCACAGGTAGGTTAGCAAGATGGTTATGATTGATGCAAGAATTTGATATCACCATAATTGATAAACTAGGTAGAGCTAATGTAGTGGAAAACTTTCTTTCAAGACTACAAGTGCAAAAATATTATGAGATTATAGATGATAGTTTTCTAGATGAGCATATATTTTATATATTTGTTAAGTTACACCTTGGTATGTAGACATTGCTAACTACTTATCAGCTAACAAGATTCCTCTTCACTTCTCACCAAAGAGAAGATTTCTGATTGAGAAAATTTTTAACTATTCTTGGATAGATGAATACTTATTTTACATAGACCTAAATCAAGCTATGAGAAGATAAAAATTATGACATTTTGCATGCATAACATGATGAGCCATGTGGAGGTCATTTTCCTGCTAAAAGAACAACAATGAAGATATTAACTACAAGATACTATTAGCCTTCTTACACAAGGATTCAACTCAAAGACTAGGAAGTGTGATCGGTGCTAGAGGATGGGGAGACCTACCAAGTCAAATGAAATGCCACTATACCATCAAGTAGTTGTAACACCATTTGATAAAGGAGGTTTGGATTTTTTTGCCCCATTGATGCTCCATCCAACAATAAATCATATATTCTAGTTTATAATAACTATGTCACCAAATGGGTTGAAGCTAGATCAATGATGCATGCAAGCGATAATAAATTTGCATAATTATTGTATGAGGATATCTTCACTAGGTATGAGGTGCCTAGATAAATTGTAATAGAGCAGGGGGGCCAATTTACATTAAACTTGATAAAAATATTAGTGGAAGAATACAACATCAGTCATAGGAAATAAACTCCCTATCATCCATAGGAAAATGGACAAGTAGAGATAACCAACAATAATATTGAATCCATCTTGACAAAAATAGTGGACATTTATAAAAAGGATTGCACAACTAGGCTACCATAAGAACTTTGGGCCTATAGAACTACATGAAAGACCACAATAGGATTTACTCCATTTGAAATGCTTTATGCCTATTTAATTTGAGCATAAGACTCTCATAACTCCATTACAACTTAAACTAGATTTGTTTGCATCACAAAAAGATAGGGTCATGCAACTTAACACCCTAGGTGAAATTATAAATTAATCATCCTTGCAACAAACAAAGTTAGTAAAAAACCAAATAAAAATATAGCATGATAAGCATATAAAAGCCAAGAAATATTTCCCTAGAAATTAGGCCTTTCTATATGACTCCAGATATAAAGATAACATGAGAAAGTTGCAGACTAGATGGTTAGGGCCATATGAGATAGTTGATGTCTTCAATAATGGTGCAGTGCAGTTTTCAACTATTGATCCTATAAGATTCAAACTATTGGTGAATAGCCATAGAATTAGATTATATCACAAACCTGCCACCAAGGAGGAGTTCCTAAAGAAATTCAAATCTATTGAAGACTTTGAGGTTCCTGCACCAAAAGTTAGAAGACTTCTTGTTGTGTCATGTCTTTAACTTTTTCAAAATGCATACAATCATAATGAATACTTCCACATTCGGTGGACGCATTTCTTCTTCACAATAAACCGCCACCTTCATTCCACGCCACTTGTCTCCCATCTCTAATCCAAACTCCATTTCATATATTTATTCCACTATACTTTTGGCCAGGATGAGGTCAACACTACAACTGCAAGGCATGCACAATGTTGATCTGCATTAATTATTTGTGGCATATCCCAAAAGGTAGGGATTTATGTTTGTTTATTGATAGATCTGTTTATTATAATATTGTTTAACTAATATGTGTATATTTTTACATATTTCTTCTCCAACCTAGCCTCTTATATTCACATGTGTGGACACATGTACAAGTTTTAGTGCGGGGGCAAGGGAATGTCTTAGACACATTATCTCCATGTCACGTTTGTTTTAAACCATAACGGAAAATTATGAGTTAAGTCATTGTTAATCCTACAAATTTTGAAAATTTGAATGATCTTGATGTGACATATGAGGCATTTGAAATATTTTCCAAATATTTTAATGAGTACTTCCTAATTAATTTATCCTACCGCAAACAAAAGGCTATAATTGATACCTTCATGAGAAATCTTTCCATAAGTTACCAAAATTTAGAAATAATAGAGGGTTTGGTGAGTTTGCAAATAGAAAAGGGTTCATGTTGAAGAATAAATTGGCTGCATAAGGAATTAAGGGATGATTGAGCTACCAATTGTAGAGGTTTTGAATTGCAGAAACTTGGTCTTCTAGTTCTTGGGGATTTTGAAGGGTTTGTTGTCTTTTGTGGAAATTTGAGTAGAATTATGGTATACACCATGGGTGGACCACCTATTAGTCATGAAACTATAGTGCATACAATGTTTCTCCAAGACCAAGCCTATGTAGGACAATTCAAGAACTGCGGATGGTTGGATTATTTTCTAGAGATGAATGGGTATGACGAAGGCAATGCATGATAATTTGCACAAACATTCTCTAATGGTGAAGCAACAGTCAAGGGATTAAGGGTCATAGCTACTAAGGAGAGAATTGTAGAAGTCATAAGACTCTCATCTATGGGAGAAAAGTATATTGATTCGCATGATTATAGGATAACTAGAGCTTAATTCACACACCCTTTAGACCATCCTCTTATGGTTGATAAATAAGGGACTAGAAGGTTGTTGTTGCTACTTATCTAGGTTGAGGTAGAAATATATATCATCAAATACCTAACATGTGAGGGTAGGAAATCTTGCTTAGATTTTGTGCACTTCAGGTTTTTGATCCATATGTTTTATGGATTGCATGTTAATGTGCCAAAATACCTCTATAATTTTGTCACTATCAGCGTTGGCGAAATGCAGAAAGGTAGGGCCCATTTTGTTACTCATCATGATTTTATTAAGTTGTTGGTAGAAATATCATTAAGGGATGTCTCCTAGATGACCTAGGAGGAATTTTTAGCTACTAGAAGGTTTCAGATAGGCAATGTAGGACCCAGTGGTAGTACTATTATGAAAAGAGTTAGTACTCCTAAGGGGGTTGCAAAAATAACAATGAGGGACTCATCCTCTAGGGAATCCCCTACTAATGAGCTTCCTGATGATGTAACATCACAAGAAACCCCTAATGATTTAGAAAATCCATCAAATGATAATATTGATGGAACCCGTATTGAAAACCCTAGTACTTCATCTCAAACACCTATAAGGACTAGGGCATCAACCAGGAAAGAAAAAGGGAAAGGAAAAATTGATGAGAGCATCAAAGAGGTTGAAGAAGAATAGAACCATGAATCTATAACTCCAAGTTTCAAGCAACAGAAAAAGGAAAATACACCTCTTGCATCCATTTCTCCTTTAGATAACTCTATATGCAAATAAAGGAAGAAGAAAGTTCCTACAGATGCTAATGTACTCCCTCAAAGGAAAATCTTTGGGCTTAGAAAAATGGCTATAGACAAGAGTGAAGAAACAACTACCAACATTCCTATTGAATTTTTTCCTTCAGAAGTTCCCTGATAATAATTTTATATTACGAGAATCCCTAAGAAGAAAGAGACTATTCCCGCAAATGATGTCTAGATGGAAGATACTACTGAGGAATGTGAACCACCAGAGATAGAAATTAGAGAATAATATTTAACAGGCCCACCTATTGAGAAGGTTAATGTATTTGGGGAGAGAAATGAATTGCATGAAGAAGTAGAGATGGAGGAAACCCCCACTACTTATCAGGATACAAAAATAAAAGAAGAGGAGGAGAAAACAAAAAAAAGTCTGGGATCACAAGGCCTTGATGATCTCATAGTTGCTGCAGAAAAAATTAGAGGAAAAACTAGTGTTGCATCCAAAACTACTAGCATTATAGCTTGTGTTATGCCCAGAAAAACATTCATCAAGTGAAAATTAGGAAGGTAATAAAGAGATAATAGTTTATCATAAAACCCATAGTTCCCTTACTTGTCATTCGGTGTCTTTGGATTTCTTTAAGAATATGTTGTATCAAAAAACTAGATGGGAACTTGAGAAAGGTAGGATGCAACAAATTATTGAAAATAACAAAAAGGTAACTTGAAGATAAGAATAATAAAATAGCTACACTTTAATAAAATTTGACCATAATATCTTCTTTGGTCCCATAGTTAATGCAACGTGGGGCACCTCCAAGGGTCTATGCCTTGTATCTGAAAGAACAATATTTGAATTTCAAGTTAATGAGGGTGGTCAAATATTTAAATCCTTCTCTATAAACACCTCAATATTGTTTTACATTCATATGAGTCTTCTCTTGCAGCCATACATAACCTTGTTTGTGATTTGCATTGTGCATAAACTTTCTATCCCAATTGATACTAACTGGAAGGCGTTGTTGTTTGTTGGAGACATTCAATTGAGGGCCTTTATGTACTGGATTGAGAATGAGATCAACTGGGGTTTTCAAGTGAAGCCACATAGAGAAGGAGAGAATAATATTCCATTGACATTAAGGTTATAATGGCATGAGCCTCATGGTTTGTATTATGCTTGGAAGAGAATTATGTAGCACTTAGATAAGAAAGAGCATAGGATAAGCATTTCATCATTGAGGGAATAAGAATTTAGGGAGTATGAACAAATGAATGAGAATGAAGATTGTCCTTTCCCATCTTGTCTAGAGAAGGAAAAACTTAACAAGGGACCTATAGAAAGGTGAACTACATGCCCTACATACTTATCATGTAGTACTATTGAGAGCCCTGCGGTATATCCAGTTGGGTAGGACAAAATAATATGACTAGCTTCCACTCACTTTCTAGCCTCAATTACTCTTATTCCCCTTGCTAAGAAATATAGAGGATGGGATAGCTTATGATATTTTAGTAGAAAAATCTAGATGGTTGAGGTTGGAGACACTGAAGGCATACTATTAGAATCTAAAGAATGGTGAAGTAGGGAAAAGTTCAACTAGTGACTATAGGATTAATGCCAAAGTTAGAAACTTTTCTATTTCTAGAGGACCAGTGAGGGATTAGTGGGCATAAAATGATGAGCTCAAGTACTGGCCCAAATATTATGTCACTATGTCATGTTTTGTATGTCATGTTCCTAGGTGGTCTTGGCATTTTGTTCATAAGCTATGGTTCTTAGTTGCTTTAGGATAATTT
>MU223483.1:780542-795990 GCA_018584345.1 Thuja plicata
TATATATATATATATATATATGCCTTTGAAGACCAAGTCCATGCAACTTAGCTGGGATCGACATTTGAAGAAGTCTACTCATAAACTAGTCACAACTCATATGGAGCAAGTCATATGGTTACTATTAATGTGGAATTAATCTAGGAGATAGTGGAAGCTATATATACTCTTTCAATTGTTAAAAAAGTTCATTGTTCCTCATTTTTTGGATAGTTTCCTCCTCCTTTATAGTGCTTCAATAATTCTAATCCACCCATTTCTTCGGTGTTTATCCTTTAGTGGTTAGTTAGTTAGTTAGTGAATGTTTTGTTATAATTAAGAGGCTGGCCTTCCTCAGAAGCTATCTTAGATATATACATTGATACTTCATGTATTAGCATCTCAATTTTTAATATAGTTTAGGTGTTTTTACAAATGAATTGTAATAAATACCCTTTTCAATTTTAAATAAAGAAGTTATGTTTTGAGTTTATAAGTGTTTAATCCAGCTCTGAGTAGTCACCCAAGGGGGCCCATTTGGTGAGTAACTCCTTTCAGTTTTAGGAGTAGTTTCTTTCAGTTTCATTTGCAAGTTTGGGAATTTTTCTATTCCTACAACCATTGGAAGTTATTTCCTCTAACTATTCCTATATTCAAAGGCAAATAGATTAGTTCATTTTTGCACACCTTTAACTTTGTTATAACAATTTTCATAAGTTTAGTTTAGTGTTTGAATTTGTTTAAGCACTTGAATTAAGTTCAATTCAAGTATTTAGCTTTAAAAATTTCTTTTCTTATAGTTGTAGGTTAGCATGGATTTTGTAGGAACTTAGTGCATATACATTGAAAACACATTTCAAGTTCACACACCCTGGGTTGGCAAGTAAATGAGCCTTTACAATTCATGCAGAGGGTTTGACAATCTAGTGCCTTTCCTCTCCTTTGGGTGCTTGTTTGACCAAACCAACCATCCAATGGTTGTTATTTGTTGGATCTTCCACCAATTAGGTTCTCCTAGACCCTCTCCACCAACTTATCCTCCAAGTTATAGTTGGTTCTTGGAAGACTATAAGATTTCTAAGCTCAACTAGTCCAACTAGTTAACCAAAAGCTTAGTTTCCTTCTCTACAACTCTGCCTAGATTTCCAATCCTCTACCTAGGATCTTCCCACACACTCACTGAGACTATCCATAAACTTATTGACCCTTTCTTGTTCATTCTACATCCATCCCAACACTCCAAGATGCTCCACCAATCCAATTGGTCTTTAACTCACTAGGAGGGTTAATTGCTCAACTCCTTGTAGGTCTATTTTCACAGATTTTGGCCTATTGCTTCCAAAATCCCCAAATGACCCAACAAAAAAACTTGAAAATATTTGAGAAATCATTCAACCCCATTAGAATCCAAAACAATGACCTTCAATGGCACCCAAAACCCTACTTTCTTGCAGGCCCTAGATTATAACCTATTAATTAGGCCTCTAGACCAGTGAATATGAACAATTGCAAATCTTGTCTCCAATCACTGATTCACCTCAAACCACCATTAAATCATTTTAGGATACTATCTATTGAATCTAAAAATTCCACTAAGTCTTCCCCAAAAGGTCTTGGGTGCTCACACAAAGTTTGTCTTCTCCCTGTCCTGGCTCACCTGGTTTCACCAGTCATCCATAGGGCTTCATTGTTGGCCTATGAAATCCATTAAGAAAAGAAAAATAAATAAATAAAACCTTATCTAATGACCCTAACCCTACCTTCCCCATGGTTTTAGTCAATTCCACCAGAGAAAAACTAGGTTAGAGCCATTCATATCTTGGCAGCATTGTTTTTGTCTCTATCAGACCAATGGCCTTCAAAATCTTGTAACTTTAAACCTAATAAACTTCAAAAAAAACTACCTATTTCATATGAAAGCTGAAAATAAACACTACACTAGCATGGAGTGCGATCACCTATGTCAATCCATACAGGACCATACAGAAACTAAAATACAGTGCAGATTATGCAAATGGAACTACAGGCATCCGTACAGAGGTGTCAGAAGTAAAAGTATCAATCCAAAATTTCATTAACCTTGTCCAAACATCTATTCCATGCTAATATACTAATAATGGTTAGTTACAAATAAATTTAACTACATTTTTTCATTTCTTGCAAAAGTTGCTCGAGCAACTTTCAAAGTTGCTAGCAATTTTTTGCATTTTGAAGCAAATTGACTTTCTATGTCAACTCGATGATTGATTTTGACTCCTAGGACCTTAAATAGGATATTTAGGGTCCTAAAACATACCTCCAACCCATTTTTCACTAAAATGGAAACTTTTCCACAATTTGAAGTCAAAATTCCCAAAACCCCTAATGAGCACTAAAGCCCTTACAAACATGAAGTTAGACTAACATTGATTCCAACATTTTGGAAATTTTTCTACCACTCAAAAAAACTCCTAATTCAACCCTAAACAACATTAAAAACATCAAATAGGGAGGTTCCCTACACCATACTTCGCTGGACAAAATAACTCAAATCCCTTGAGTTAGGAGGTCATCAAGAGTGACCCCATGTTTCACAATCTCTAGCTCTATCATCCAAGTAGCCTCAGCTTCAGGTAGTCCCTTCCACTTGATGAGATACTCCTTGTAGTTACCCTTCCTTTTCTTCTTTATCACCTTAGAGTTCTTCTTTATCACCTTAGAGTCCAAGACACTTTCCAATTACAATGGCTTTGGGGTAGGAAAATCTTTCACCCAATCATCTTCCTCCAAATCTGCAAGTGTAGACTGACCTATGTCTAGAGGTGATCCCCTGTAAGGATATAAGTCACAAACATTGAAAATATGTGAAATTCCCAAATCAGGGGGAAATTCCACTTCATAGGCATTCTTGCCATATTTATGCAAAATCTTCAGTGGTCCAATCTTCTTCATGAGTAGCTTAGTTGGTTAGCCTTTGGGTAGCCTCTCCTTCCTAAGGTAGGAAATTACTAGATCCCCAACCTTGAATTTCAAGTCCCTCCTAGTCTTATCAGCTTTGGTTTTGTACTTCTCCACTTGTTTTTGTAAAGTCTTATTGACTTGATCATGCAACTCCTTCCTTTTCTCTATAAATTATTCTCCTTGTGCACTCCTCTTGTCCCTCAAACTGAGATCCCTCAGCTCCAAAATCCCTCTAGAATTGACCCCATAAACTATTTCAAAGGGGATTTTACCTGTACTCCTATTAATGGAGTCATTGTATGCAAATTCTGCCTATCCTATAATATGATCCCAAGACTGTCCATGTTGTTTAGTCAAAAACCTCAACAAATGCCCAAGTGACCTGTTCACCACTTATGTTTTCCCATCTAATTATGGATGGTAGGCTGAGGAGAAAGACAAATTAGTTCCAAGCATATTCCAAAGAGTTCTCCAGAAGTGACCCACAAACTTTGTATCCCTATCACTGACAATATTCAAAGGCAAACCATGAATTCTTACAATATCCCTAAAGAAGAGTCCTGCAATCTGAGAAGCATCATTTGTTTTCTTGCATGGAATGAAGTGTGCCATCTTTCTAAAATGGTTTACCACCACAAACATACTGTCATGTCTTCTAGATGTCTTTGGTAACCCCAAAACAAAATCCATACTAAGGCACTCCCAAGGCATTTGGGATATAGATAGTGGTTGATACAACCCACTATTGCTGGTTTTTCCTTTTCCATCTAGCAAATTTGACATTTCTCTACAAATCTTCTCACATCTGATTGCATCTTAAGCTAGTAGTAATGCCTATGCACCTGCTCCAAAGTTTTATCCACTCCAAAGTGGCCTCCCAAGCTTCCTTGGTGTTTTTCCTTCACAATGTTTTCCCTCATTAAGCACTGAGGTATACACATAAGAGGACCTTTGAACAATAGGCCTTCATGAAACACAAACTCATTGAAATCCACCTTGAACCCCTTCCGAAACTTTACACAAGCCTCATAAGATTATTTGAAATCTTTGTCTTCCTTGTAGAGGTCTTTCAAATCATCCAATCCTACACTTTGTAGTTGTATCTCCTAGATTGTGAGTACTCTTCTACTAAGAGCAATTGTAACCTTGTTGCTAATCCCCTTCTTATGCTTAATAACAAATGTGTAAGCCTTCAATGATTCTACCCACTTCATATGCTTCTAATTTAGTTTTTCTTGTCCATTTAGGAAACTTAAGGCATGGTTATCAATATAGACCACAAAATCCCTAGGTAATAGGTATTGTCTCCACTTCTTCAAGGCTTGTACCATGGCATGTAACTCCAAATCATAGGTGGAGTACTTTTTTTTTCCTCATTTAACTTCTCAGAGAAGAATGCCACAGGGTGTCCCTCTTGGCTTAGCACTGCTCCTATAGCCAAATTGCTAGCATCACAGTCTACCACAAAGAGTTGATTAAAATTAGGAAATATAAGTGTAGGTAGATCTTCAATCCTCTTTTTCAAAATTTCAAACCCCTGGTCTGCTACTACTATCCATTCAAACTTGCATTTGATTCCACCTTTTATGGTGTTTAGGATTGGGGCACATACATGATTGAAATTTCTTACAAATTTCCTATAGTAGGAGGCCAACCCATGGAAACTCCTAACATCCCCTATGGACCTAGGTGTAGGCCATTCCAAAATGGACTTAACTTTATCATGGTCCATTTTCGTACATCCATTAGCAACCACAAAACCAACGTAAACTAGTTCAATTTTGAGAAACTCACACTTTTCTTGATTTATCATCAACTTCTCTTGATGTAGATTTCTTAAGACCATCTCCAAATGCTTCATGTGCTCCTCCTTGGACCTGCTAAATATCAAAATATCATCAAGGTAAACTATTACAAACTTACCAAAAAATTTTGCTAGCACTTCATTCATGAGCCTCATGAATGTACTAGGTGCATTACTTAGGCCAAAGAGAATTACTAGCCACTCATATAGACCCTCATTGGTCTTAAAAGTTGTTTTCCACTCATATCCTGGCTTCACTCTTATCTGATGATACCCTGACTTCAATTCCACCTTAGAAAAGTAACAAGATCCTCCAATATTATCCATCAAGTCTTCTATCTGGGGCATTGGGAACCTATATCTGATTGTGATCGTGTTTATATCCCTAGAGTCCATACACATCCTCCATTTTCGATCCTTATTAGTTGCAAGTACTATTGACATAGCACATGGGCTCAAAATTTTCCTTATCAACCCCTTATCCAACAAATCTTGGATCTGTTTTTCTATCTCTACATTTTGGCTTGGTGTCATCTTATATGCTTCTTTGTTTAGCAAATTTTCTCCAAGAATGAGGTCAATCTAATGGCTCACATCCCTCATAGGTGGTAAGGAACTTGGAAAGCCACTATCTACTATGTCATGATACTTCTCCAACAAAGCTTGTATCTCTGGTGGTAAACAGATTTTCTCCTTAGTTTCCTCCTTTGGTTTGATCACTACTACACAACAGACTCCTTTCTCCTTCTTCATGGCCTTTAGAAAATATTTCCCACTCAATAACATCACACTTTTCCCCACATTATTCTCTTCATTGGGTTCTTGCAATGGATCCATTTTGAATTTCTTTCCTAGCTTGGTGATAACATAATTGTTCTTCTCTCCATCATGTACTGCTTTGACATCATACTGCCATGGATGTCCTAGGAGAAAATGGCATGCTTCCATAGGCAGTATGTCACATAGGACCTTGTCCTTATATTCCCCAAACTTAAACTCAACCATAGTTTGCTCATCTACCATTACTTTTTAACCCTTTTTCAACCATGAAACCTTGTAAGGTGTTGTATGAGGTATCCTTCTCAACTTCAATTTCTCCACCATCTCAGTGGACACTATATTCTTAGCAGATCCAGAGTCCACTATAACCTTGAAAATATTCCCATGAGACCTACAATTTTTCTTGAATAAGTTCTTTCTTTGGGGTGGCTCTATGGTGTTAGGTACTTTCAATAAGGCTCTCCTTAACATCAAGTTCTCTCCACCTAGTACTGGCCCTGCCTTGGAAATGGGAGAAGTAACACTTTGAGTGTCATCTTATTGAACTAACTAATTCCTTCTATCCCCATTGAAGATGAGGAAGCCTTCTCTGGACACCTACCCATTGTGTGACCCACTTGGTTGCAATTATAACACCTACAAGTGAAAACTGAATTAGACCTCCCTTGGGGTTGGAACCTACCTCTTGGTGGTCCTTTAACTCTGTATCCTCCCCTTTGGAAAGATCCTCTATACTGGTTTCCTCCACTACTATCCATGAGCTGACTATCTTCTTGTCTATTAGGGCTATGTCCTCTACCAAAGTTACCCTTGCCTCTCTGAAAACCTTTTTTATTATTGCCACCTCTTCCTCTTTGATGGAAGTCATTCCTTCTTGCTTTATCCTCTACTCTCAAAGCCAATTGAAAGCATTTGTGCATACTATCTGGTGTTATCATGCTAATCTCATCTTGAATGCCCTGTCTTAACCCATTTAGGTACCTTTCTACCTTCTCTATTTCATCTTCTTGTCTCCTAATCCTTAGGCTTAGTTTATGGAACTCCTCTATGTATGCACTCACTGTCATATCCTTCTGTCTCAAATTCTTCAACTTTTTTTATATTTGTATTTCATAATCAGTGGGAAATAATTGTGCCCTCAACCTAATTTTTATTCTCTCTCAAGAAAAAATATTCTTCTTCCCATTATTCACTCTTTCATCCTACACATTGTTCTACCACACCAATCCATATTCCTTGAGTATATCCTTAGCATAGCTGACCCTCTTCTCCTCTGAGATTTATTTGTAATCAAATTGGTTGTCAATGGCTTCAAGCCAATCTAACAACTCTTCTCCATTTAGGCTACCATAGTAGTAGGGTATGTGTTCCATGCTATCCTTGTTTAAATATTTGAATCCATCTAAGAATACCTTTTTATCCTTATCTATCTCAAGTTCTTTTCCCTTGTTGAATGACTCCTCAGTTTGACTATCATCATCTCCATCACTTTCATCTCCCCATTCAGTGATCTTCTTTTTTCTTTTTGTCTCAAACACATGAGCCTTCTCCAAGAGGCCTTGAACTAGTTCTACTATGGCATCCCTAATCATTTCCTTAGGAGGGATGCTATCAGCCTCTTGACTCTCTTGACTCTCCTCCCCTTTAGACATACAAAATCTTCAAGCTATTCCTGCTCTGATACCACTATGATGGAGAGGGTTTGAAAATCTAGTTCCTTTCCTCTCCTTTGGGTGTTTGTTTGACCAAACCAACCATCCAATGGTTGTTCTTTTTTGGATCTTCCACCAATTAGGATCTCCTAGACCCTCTCCACCAACTTCTCCTGCAAGGTATAATTGGTTCTTAGATTATAGCCTATTAATTAGGCTTCTGGACCAATGAACATGAACAATTCCAAATCTTGTCTCCAATCACCAATTCACCTCCAACCACCATTGAATCCTTTTTGGAGACTATCTAGTGCATCTATAAATGCCACTAAGTCTTCCCCAAAAGGTCTTGGGTGCTCACACAAAGTCTGTCTTCTCCCTGTCCTGGCTCACCTGGTTTCACTAGTCAGCCATAGGGCTTGATTGTTGGCCTATTAAATCCATTGAGACAACAAAAAAAAGAATAAAAACCCCATCTACTAACCCTAACCCTACCTTCCCCATGGTTTCAGTCAATTCCATAGGAGGAAAACTAGGTTAGAGCCATTCCTATCTTGGCAGCACTGTTTTTGTCTCTGTCAAACTAGTGGCCTTCAAAATCTTGTAACTTTAAACCTAATAAACTTCAAAAAAAACTACCTATTGCATATGAAAGCTGAAAATAAACACTACACTATCATGGAGTTTGATCACCTATGCTAATCTGTATAGGACCGTATAGAAACAAAAATACAGTGCAGATTATGCAAATGGAACTACAAACATCTGTACAGAGGTGTCAGAAGTAAAAGTATCAATCCAAAATTTCATTAACCTTGGTCAAACATCAATTCCATGCTCATATACTAAGCATGGGTAGTTACAAGTCAATTTAAATACATTTTGTCATTTCTTGCAAAAGTTGCTCGAGCAACTTTCAAAGTTGTTAGCAACTTTTTTGTATTTTGAAGCATTTTGACTTTCTATGTCAACTCAATGATTGATGTTGACTCCTAGGACCTTAAATAGGATATTTAGGGTCCTAAAACATACCTCCAACCCATGTTTCACTAAAATGGAAACTTTTCCACAATTTGAAGTCAAAAGACCCAAAACCCCTAATGAGTACTAAAGCCCTTACAAACATGAAGTTAGACTAACATTGCTTCCAACCTTTTGGAACTTATTCTACCACTCACACAAACTCCTAATTCAACCCTAAACAACACAAAAAAATTAAATATGGAGGTTCCCTACACCAACAATGAGAAAGATAGCTACTTAGTTTGGATGTCCAATCCTTGAGCTGAGTTTCACAACCTAGTTATTGATCCATTTGGGAAGTCAAGAAAAGACCATTAACCTTTGCAAAAATATCTCAAACCCAAACTAGATTAGCAAGGCCCAAAATTATGAAGGGATTCTAATGCTAGATCTATATTTGAAGATGGGGTATGAGTATTTAGTTCCTTTTATGTTAATATGTATATGATATCTAAAATAATATGCAAATAATGAAAGGAATGAAAACTATGATAAATGAAATGACAACTAACTAGATATGATACCAGATTTGATGCATAAAAGTAAATACAAGATGAAAATGGAAAGAAAGAACTCACCTTGAATGCTAGGAGGGAACAAATGAACTTTAGTTCTAGGTTTTACTGTTGCAAAGTTGTTAGGAATAAAAATTATTTTGGATCTGGAACCTTGACACCTGTATCTTTTGACTGTAAAATTTGTATATTCCCAGGACTATGCTGACTCAAGGCGACCTTGTCAATAAATTTGACCTTGTCCTAGAGACTCAAAATTTGAAATTTTTTTGTAGAGGATCAGTCACAGGTTCTGTAATTCTGAAATTATAGATCCAAAACTCTGAAAATCTATTACTACATACAAGAAAAAGGGGAGAAGATTGTGGAAAGGGGCTTGCCTTGGTCAATCCCATGTATAGGAGTCAACCTTGAATTGAAATATAAATTGCATAAGGAAAGTAATGTAAATAAGATAAATGTCAAATTTACCTTGCATGAAAAACCCTCTTGCATGGATGTAGAAATCGTTCAAATCCATGAAGATGTATGTATGTATGTTTGGAATGTGTTGTATAATCAATGATGCCTTCACAAATGCAATGGGTCTACACTTCTCAAATCCTAGATCTTCAATGAGTGTATGCTTGAAATCTTTAATGGAGAAGAGGAATGGAACTTCTTGATTTCTTGAAAATCCCTCTACTTGGCCAACATTGGAGAGAAATTTGCATCAATGAGATAATATTTCCTTTTCTTTAATGGTAGAAGACTTGGAAACTTGGAGATCTTCAAATATATGCTTTCCTTCAACTATTGAATCCACCACTTTAATTGCACAACTTGAATGTTTGATTGTTTTCACTTGATCAATTAATTGCTCTTTAATATTATGGATAATAATGGATTGTTTTCATAAAAAATAGTCTAGATATGAAAATGAGAGGAGAAGACCTCATTTTATACTCATTTAAGGATACAATATTTTCAGGTTGACTACAACTGAGATCAGGAAAGAAAACACACATGCATTGGGCCCGTAGCCCACTTAAAATTAATTCCCAAGGAAAAGGTCAACTTAGGTCATCTTAGTCCTGGTAGGGCTAATTTCAAAGTAGATCTAGGGCTTGGGTAGTGTGCAAAGTCTTTGGGAAAGAAAATCAAAGATGTGGGAAATCAAGCATAAATATATTATGATCTTGAAATCGCTGAAATGGGGTCTAATATGTCCTAAAAGACATCCAATAATGGGTGCTAACTTTGTAGGATGGTACATTAAAAATATTTTCATCGATGAGATAATATTTCCTTTTCTTGAATGGAAGAAGATTTGGAGACTTGGATATCTTCAATTATATGCTTTCCTTCAACTCTTGAATCCACCACTTCAATTGCACAACTTGAATTCTTGATTGCTTGCACTTGATCAATTGATTTATGTTGAATATTATGGATAGTAATGGATTGTTTGCATAAATAATCAATTGGATGTCCAAATGAGAGGAGAAGACCCTCTTTTATACTCATTTCAAAATACAATATTGTCGGACTGTCTACAATTGTGATCGGGAAATAAAACTCCTCTGCATTGGGCCCGGAGCCCACTTAAAATTAATGCCCAAGGAAAAGGTCAACTTAGGTTGGCCTTGTCTAGGAAAAGGCTAACTTAGGTTATCCTTTTTGGGCTTAATGTGAAGAAGTATTGAGAGGGGAGGGGTGAATCGGTACCTCTAAAACTTTTAAATCTTTTCACCTTTCATCATTAGTAAACAATCTTTATTGTATTATCGACCATATCTGTTGTTCTTTCTTATGCATGTAGTATTAATTCATAATCTTAATTGTATGCAATCATTCATAGAAACATTCATTAAAATAATAAACACATAACACAAGATATGATATCGCAGAAAACTCATGTTAGGAAGCAAAAACTGCAGTGGGGATGGCACCCACAAAATTTCACTATCTGCAGAATGGAAGGGAGCCGGTAAAGGCTTACAATTGATCACTTCTAATGATCTACCCTGTTAGAAGTATTGATGTGGAGACCTGTTAATATATACTCTGTTAAGAGCTTTAGCAACACTGATTTAAGTGTGCACTTGGTTAAGAGATTTACAATAGGATTGTTAGGTCCATCTTTCCTGAAAGGATTTCTTAAGTGCACTATACTTGTTAGAATGAGTACAATAAGTTTGACCTAACTATATGCAATCTATAATTTCTGATCACAGATCAATTAAATATCTCAGTATATGAATATCACCTATAGTGATTGATTAATACCTTTCTTTGCTTGTTAGTAGCCCGTGTTCTTGTTCTTGAAACTGAATTAATCCTTTTTTGTCCTTCTGCATGAATTCTCTTGTCTAGTACTTAGATGCTCTTAGTGGCTACAATCATCATTGAACAACATGTTCACACTAGATTGAGCATCTATTTATACAAGTATTTGACCTATTCTAGAATCACGCATTACAAAGTTAACTCTAGATCCAAGGTATACAACTTGACCTTGATCTTTTAGTTTGCATATTTTAAAATAGTTAAAATGATTAAAACAATAATAATTACATTTCTTCCTCCACACATAATGTATTTAAAACAAATCAAGAAGCTAAACATAAAACTTCAGTTTTTTATCTGACGTGGAAAGTCGGATCCACTTTTTGCGAGATGTAACTGACTGTCGATTCTTGGTCATTGGGTTGAACTGAAAGTTTGTCAGCATTCCTTCATTGAATTGATCTTCATCTGTCGGGTTCCTCTCTTTTCTATTTTTTTGGGTTGTACAGTTGTTACTCATCGAGTTTCTTTATCCTTTTTGTCATCGGGTAACACTGAATAGTGTTTGTCGGGATGCTTTGTACTTGGCAGTATCAGGTAACCTTGGCGTCAGGTAGTGTTGTGCCCTATTTGTCAATGTAGTGTAAACTGATGGTGTAGATCATGTTTTTCCTTGTATATACTAATGGAAAAATATAATGTCTTCAATCTCCCCCTTTGACATTAGTATCAAAAACTGATATGTGCATAATACTAAAGTGTTTAGTATGTACACCATGTATATATCCTTTTCATTATATGACTCCCCCTAACTATATACATTGGTATAGTATAAGTATATGTACATGTATACTATACATTCCTCTTTGTGTTCTCTCCTCTTTCCAATGATCAAGAGTGTACACATCATATCATTTCCCCCTTTTTACTAAACACTAAATTGAACATATCATTTCCCCCTTTATTTGATACTCATGACAAAAATGTACAACTTATAAGTTGTCAAAAATGTGTAACTTATAATGTGTCAATAATATGTGAATGGGTTGTCTTGATATCTTCAAGTAATTTCTCCCATTTTTCTTTCAGTAGTTCTAGTGCCATGTGCTCTAGCTCTATTCTTTCATGCATATCATAAATACTGTCTACGATAGACATTTCTAGGGTGGCAATTAGTGTGTTTGCCTCTATCATATGCTGCTGTAGTAACAAGAGTGTCGGTAAGAGTTGATCTTGTAGCTCATTTACCTCATCTATGAACTTGGTTTCTGCAATTTGTATATCCTGTCTCAACTTTCAAGCTTGCTTTAGCTACTCATTGTGTAATTTTATTGCCTCTTCACTATTTGTGAGACTTTGTGCACTTGTTTGAAGATCAAAATCTATCTATGATATCTTGTCAGTATACTCCTTTGTGAGTTGATCTAGCGTACATAATTTCTATTTTAAGGTAATAGCTTCTAAGATAATGGGTTCTATTGTGCTTACCAGTTGTGAAAGCTTTACCTTTTACAATGCCACTTCTTGGCTTATCTTTTCAGCTAACTTGAACTCATATTTCTTTTCAAGTCTCTCTTCCATGGACTTCTTAGCATCTATGTTCTGAGATGTGATTGCTTCTATGGGAACCACTAATTGATCAAGCATTGGGGTTGTTTAATCAACATCTACATCAGGTACAATTTGTTGAAGTATTCCTTGTGCAACTTCATGTACCTTTGCCTCCTTTGTGGCTTTTCTCAGTTTTTCCTACATTGATTTTCTCTCACAAAGTCATTCATACTTTTTCAATTCATTTGGATCCAATGTCCTAGGATCACAAACTGGAATCTCAATGATTTCATCCAGAGTAACTGGATTCTTATGCTTTCTCTTCTTCTTCTTTGAGATTTGTGTGGACACAGATGTATGAACTACCATTGCTAGTTCATTTTTCTTCTCAGAGGTGCTCGATGAAGGCTTTGTAGATGATGCTTCTTTTGTTTTATGCTTGGGGTTCACCTATCAGTTTGGTGAAGATGTCTCTCCATCAACCTTGGGTGTCTCTATAGATTTCTCTTCTATTTTCTTCTCCTACTCATGTTTTTTTTTTCTTCACATTTCTCCTTCTCCTTTTCCTCTTCTTCTTTATGTGCTCTTTTCTTTACTTTGATTAGTAGACTTGTCTTTCTGATCATTGGTTACAACTTGTTCTACAGTTGTATCCTTTTCTTCATCTGTTGTGTCCTTTGCCTCTACATCACCGTTGTCTTCAAGTGTACTTGTATCTGCTGTAGCTTCTCCATTTCCTTCTTGGTGCAGGAGAACCTTCTACATCAACTAAGCATCAGGAGGACACAACAAGCATTTAAGGATCATCAACAAGGTCCTAATAGCACATAGGTTGTTTAGGAATAAAGAGTTGCCCTTAGAATCCAACTATGAGACTCCAGTACCAAGATTAGGCAGGATAAACCCTTGGTCAACTGAGGGTCAAAGGATTGGAAAAACTCTTAGGTTTTAGTTTTTTTGTCTTTATTTCATTTTTTAGACCATTATGATCCATTTTGGATCACTTTTGGCCATTTACACTTCATTTTGCAACATTTTGCAAAAGTTGTCAAAGTTGTCAAAATGCAACTTGACAACTTTGCATATTCATTGTAACTAAGCCCCCCAATGGCTAGTTAGTTTGAAAAGTGGTTTTAAAACATTGGGGGAGGCCTTCTTATGCCCTTAAAGGTGGGTAGAAGGCATCATGATGTATTTGGCACTTTTGAATCAATAAAAATCACTCATTTTCCTACAATTTTGACTATTTTTTGGCTTGTATGAATTTGTACGGAATGATGGAGATATAAAACCAATTGAAGAAGAAATATTGAACAAATACCTTTCAGATGATTTTGGTTTGAGGTTCTAATTCGATTTCTATCAAAATTTATTCACGTTTTACTCCTACAGCATGGGATTTTGACCTCCATAGCTAGGGTCTTGTCACAAAATTGTTCATTTCAGAGGATCCCACCATGGGAATTTGAAACCCTTTGGTGGATCCCTTTTATTACTAATTCCCTTTGATTTTATTTTGGTTTTAGATCAAATTATGCAGGGTGGAGTGAGAAAGTTGATGCCCTAGGGGCACATCTCCATGTGTGACCCCTAGCTTTGTGAGGACAACAGTAATTTAACTGCCTTAAACTTTGAGCCTAGCAACCAAAATCTGGATTTAAGAATTTTTTACCATTCCCCATCGAATGCAAGTAGTTTGGAGGCTCTGTGATAAGTTTAAAGGGTACTTCCTTTGTTAAATTGGCCTTATTGGGGTTTTTGCAAAACAGACTTTGTAGTAGTTTGGCTGATTCTTCAAACACCTAGACCTATAAACTTTGGGGACTTATTAAGTGTCCAAGGGGTTGTTGGAACCAGTGTCTTTTTGGGCTATTCAATTGTAAAACAAAAGGTTAAACCCCCAAAACCTCTCAGCCAGAGCTACTAGCTGTTTTGGGTTTTTATGAAGCATATACTTGAAAACCATGTGATAGAATCTTGAAACCAGTGGGAACATCTTAGTTTGGACCCAAATAGGAAATATCCATGCCTAGTTTCATTCCTCAGCAACATTTCCTCAATTTGTCACATTAAACCAAAAATTGCTCTTTTGGGTGTCCCAGGAGCAACTAGTGAATAGTTGTCTTCTTTGTGCTTGGGATCTTAGGGATTGAGACCCAACAAGTTGGTGCTGAGTTTGACCTATAGGACACCTTGGACATCAGAGATTGGTGATCTTTTAGAGCATTTTCTTCTATCCTTACAGTGATTGTAGAGAAGAAGGTTGTGAAGGGCAAATTCCTTCATTTTGGGTGTACCCACCTACCTCCATTGCATCAAGTGGTATCAGAGCCAGAGATTGGAACCATAAGACATGGCTGAGGAAGAAGCATAACCATCCTTTGAGAAGCATCTTGAACCTAAACCTCAAGGGAAGATGACCAATTCCAAGTTGGCCAAAATGGTGAGAGAACAAGAGGCAAGAAACAATAGATTGGAAGAGGAAATGGCACAACTGAAGAAGAAATTAGAAGAAAAGGAGAAAGGCACCAAGAAGATTGAAGAATTTGAAGAGGAAGAAGAGGATTCTAAGGAAACTTTAGATGATGAAGATCAAATCCCTACAGACCAAATATATTTCATCAAATCCCTTAGATCTATGGGCAAAAGACCTTCTGAAGACAAGGCAGAGTTACCTACCTTTCATGGAAAAATGAATCCAGACTTGGCTATGGATTGGATAGAGGCAATGAAAAGTTACTTTGAATGTGAGGATACTTCTTAGAAGCAAAGGGTGAAGATAGAAAAATCCAAGTTGAAGGGAGCAGCTCTAACTTGGTGGAATTTCATCCAGACTGAAAGGGTGAAAGATGGTAAGAGTCCAATCACATCTTGGACTAGGATGGCTGCATTATTGAGAGGAACTTATGTTCCTGAAGATTATGGGGTTCAACTCC
>MU223483.1:800512-831505 GCA_018584345.1 Thuja plicata
ATTTACACTTCATTTTGCAACATTTTGCAAAAGTTGTCAAAGTTGTCAAAATGCAACTTGACAACTTTGCATAATCATTGTAACTAAGCCCCCCAATGGCTAGTTATTTTGAAAAGTGGTTGTAAAATGTTGGTGGAGGAATTATTATGCCCTTACAGGTCGGTAGAAGGCATCATGATGTATTTGGCACTTTTGAATCAATAAAAATCACTCATTTTCCTGCAATTTAAACTTTTTTTGGCTTGTACAGATTTGTACAGAATGCTAGAGATTTGAAACCAATTGGAGAAGAAATATTGAAAAAATACCTTTCAGATTATTTTGGTTTGAGGTTCTAATTTGATTTCTATCAAAAGTTATTCAGGTTTTACTCCTACAGCCTGGGATTTTGACCTCCATAGCTAGGGTCTTGTCACAATATTGTTCATTTCAGAGGATCCCACCATGGGAATTTGAAACCCTTTGGTGGATCCCTTTTATTACTAATGAACTTTGATTTTATTTTGGTTTTAGATCAAATTATGTAGGGTGGAGTGAGAAAGTTGATGCCCTAGGGGCACATCTCCATGTGTGACCCCCAGTTTTGTGAGGACAACAGTAATTTGACCACCTTAAACTTTGATCCCAGGAACCAAACTCTAGATTTAATCATTTTTTACCATTCCCCATTGTATGCAAGTGGTTTGGAGGCTCTGTGATAAGTTTAAATGGTACTTCCTTTGTTAAATTGGCCTAATTGGGGCTTTTTGCAAAATAGACTTTGTAGTAGTTTGGCAGATTCTTCAAACACCTAGACCTCTAAACTTTGGGGACTTATTAAGTGTCCAAGGGGTTTTTGGAAACAGTGTTTTCTTGTGCTATTCAATTGGAAAACAAAAGGTTAAACCCCCAAAACCTCTCAGCCAGGGCTACTAGCAGTTTTGGGTTTTTATGAAGCATGTACTTGAAAACCATGTGATAGAATCTTGAAACTAGTGGGAACATCTTAGAATGGACCCAAATAGGCAAGATCCATGCCTATTTTCATTCCTCAGCAACATTTCCTCAATTTGTCACATTAAACCAAAAATTTCTCTTTTGGGTGTCCTAGGAGCAACTAGTGAATAGTTGTCTTCTTTGTGCTTGGGATCTTAGGGATTGAGACCCAAAAAGTTGGTGGTGATTTTTACCTATAGGACACCTTGGAAATCAGAGATTGGTGATCTTTTAGAGCATTTTCTTATATCCTTACAGCGATTGTAGGGAAGAAGGTTGTGAAAGGCAAATTCCTTCATTTTGGGTGTACCCACCTGCCTCCATTGCATCACTTCTATCATATTTATTTCCTTCATTACACAATAATATTTCTTCAAGTGCTAGCTTGTGATGTATCTAGAGTGGTGTCCTGCTCATCAATCTTGGCTTGTTCAGAAGTGACATCTTCATCTTTTTGTATTTTCTCGGCAGGGTCTAGTTCTGTGATGTCAATGAATGAAGTGTCCTTCCATGTCTCATCAACAAAATTCATTTATTTAGTCCCTGTTGTCTTCAATTCCTATTTATTTTTGTGTTCCTTGAGTGATATAAATATTACTTCATCTTTCTTCTGTGGATCTTTGTCAGAATCATAAATAGTGATGTCTTGAATGTCAAGATCATCCATGACTTTGTCTAAGTCAATTGGCTCCATATCTTCAATATTATCCAAAGCAATGTTCTTAGGACTTGTTGTTTCTTTTTCCTCCTCTACACAAGGTGTTTTAGTGAGAGGTAATTGATTCTCATGACTTGTTGACTTTGCAAGTAGATCTAAAAGTTGTCTCCATTTTGTCTCGATCATACTCTCTAGCTCTATAAACTTATCTTCTAGCACTTTGTAAGCTCTTATCTTAGCTATAAATTTTCTTGAGTGCTTTTTCATTATTTCTTTGATCTCTTCAATATTTGATTTGGGAGGCATAAGTGTGACAAGTACCCTCTCCCTTTCTTCTCTTTCTGTTTGTAAAGCATATGACCATTGTTGAGATATTCTCTTACATAGCTCTTTGGGTATTTGGTTGACAAATTCAGCTGGTATATATTTGTACTTGACCATTGCCCTAATTATGGCATTTTTTATCTTATTTTGGTCCTCTGGCTTAAGTGTGTCCCATTGTCTGATTTTCTTATCGGAAATGGTGCCAGTTACAGCAATAGACTCAACAGCCTCATCAATTGTTTGATTTCTAAAAGTTTTCTTAACTACATCAGGCTCATCATCTTTTGTGTCTTCTATGTCAGCTTTTGTCCTGACCAATCTTTTTCTCCTCTTTGTAGGTTTTGTCTTCACAATTTTCTCCTTTGTTTTCTTTGTTGGCTTCTTCCTCTTATAGGTCTTTACTTGACCTTTCTTAAGAGGTGTTGTATCGGTTTTAGCAGTTTGGCTCCTTGTTCTTTGTTTCTTTGTAGGAGGTGGAGGTGTATCAGATTCAGTTGCCTCAAAATCTGATTTATGCTCATCTTGTCTTTCACTGATGGTACCTTGTTCATCAGTTTCCTCTGTTTGTTCCTCCTCATTAAATGATAGAATCTTTTCAAGATTCTTTACCATCTTATTCTTCTTTTTTACAATCTTCTTAATGACTAGGCATGTTTTTATCTTTGACTTGGCCTCTTCATAAGTGCCAAACCTTGGTTGTTTGTTGTCAAGGGGCTCATTTATCAATGCATCAATTGCATTGGTTGCTTGATCTATGTTGATTTCATAATCAAGAGGGGCTAACCAAGATGTTCTTGGTACAACCAGTTTTATGTGGGTGAATTCTATATCCACCATAAAACATATCTCATCCCTATGTTTTTCAATTAGTTTCTCAGGGATCCTCACTCTTTCCATCATCTTTTCCTTGAATTCAAGGAAGTATGCAGTCATCATTGAATCAAAATTGTGACCTAGTGACTTGATAAGTTCACTAATTTGCAGTGTGACTGGTTTGGTAGTATCCCACTTTACTTTTCCTACTGAAGGAAAGTATTCTTGGAAATAAAAGAATATACACATGATGAGTAAACTAAAATTACATGTGTTGGTCTTTGCTCACCTGATTGTTGTCATGTTCTCATCAAGTTGTTTCAAAAAGATCTGACATAGATCTATCTGTATTCCCTTTGTTACTATCTTTTAAGTTGTGCTTACTGCAGTAGATGTAATGTTGTTAAGCCTACTTTCCTGGAAGATCTTGTATCCAATTACACATGCACCGAACCTCAGTTCCTCATCGATGATGGTGTTCACTTTCAGACCTTTTTTGTCCCATACAAAATTTGTGTGTTTTTCAACATCTGGCCTAGAGGGATGCTTGTGTGCCTTAGGCTTGTCTGTTATTGGATAACTAGTTACAGCATGCAACACATCCTTAGTGATCTGTTTAGGTTCATCTAACCACAACTTCTGGTCATGCAGTCTTCTCAAAACTAACCTAATCCAATCGGTTTTGAAAACCCTCAGGAAATATAGGGCATTTGTTATCCCTTTAACTTGCAGATGCTTATGTTCATCTTTTAGGTTTGCTTTTGCATCACAAAGCTTCTTGTAAGCTTCATCCATTTCCATATCACCCACTTCAGTGATCTTGCAATGGATATAAGACCTTACATCTTCTATCAGTAAAACCCTAGGTGGAATTTTTAAAAACACGCCAGATTCATTGGGTTGCGATGCAATCTCCAGGTATATCTTATACTTTGGTTCCATACAGGTTTTTTTCTTAGTTAACCTAACCACATTCTTCTTATCATTCTTGATCTTTGTGATTCTTGAAGTGCTTGCCATCGTATTTCAATTTTAGGGATTTTCTTGAAAATAACAACAGATTTCTTCTGTGCCCTCAGTACTTACTTGATATGTGTAGATGGTGAGTGATCTATTTGGGGTGCACTAGATTGAGTCGAGGTCGCTCTATTGAATTCTCTTTAATCACTCTATTTTCACTCTTCTCTTTCTTCTCAAATCATGTGTGCAAAATGAAGTGTGTCATCGAGTACTTATAGAATTTTTCCCTATGTCTATCATAAATGCTCAATGACTCAATGGGTCATGAAGATGAAGTTTGTTAGGAAGACTTATCACATAGTATCGTTAGTGTTGATAGGATGCTCAAGATATCCGTTGAAAATTTTTATTTTACCGATGGATATCAATATTGTGTCAATACAACTTTATAAATTTGCTTCCTTACCAACGGGTGTCAGGTTGCATTAGCAACTTAGCCATTTTATGTGTTGACCAACAATTTGCGATAAGTGTAGACAGCTCATCCTTAATGTTCACCGATGATTTTTGGTATGTGTTTACCGATGGGGTTGTTTTCTCAGAATTGTGATAAGTAACATAATATGCATCTTTTATTCATGCAGATTTTGACTATGTATCAATTAGTATATTGGAATTGATGCAAAATATGACTTGGTGTAGTGTAGTTCCATACTTACTTGTTTAGCTTAAGTGGGGGTGATGATGTCATCAGATCCATTGGATGGGGTGTCACCATTTGTATTGCTTGGTCCAGCTTCATCATTGCTTGAATCTTTTCTCAACATTTTGTCTCTAGCCCTCTAGATATCTTCAATGGTGTTTCCATTGGGATATGTTCTTGTCTCTATCATTCAATCACTGCAGTCTTTCTTGAGATGACCAACTTTATGACACTGTAAGCATGCCATTCTAGGATTTATCCAGCCTCTAGACCTTTTGGTCCATATTGTCATGCAGTTTATAGCAATGTGACCATATCTACCACATGTTGTACAATTTTTCCATGTACTATAGTCCCATACATATTGATTACCGATTCTCTTTGGTTGATAGGGAGTTTCTTGAACTTTAGGCTTCCATGTTTTCCTTTCCTTTTTCCAGCATTCATCAGTTGTGTGCCCATTCATCTTGCATGTAGGGCAGTATTTTTCCATGTAGTTTTCCTTCTTTGGTTGATCCATCTTAGACTTGCGTTCATATTCTTTATGTCCTTTCTTGTTACATTTATAACAAAATCCTATGAATGAAGATGTAGATTTAGAAATACCTTTCCTTTTTCCTCTACACATATTTGATGTGTGGCCTTTCTTTCCACAATTCTTGCATGTAAGCTTTCTTGGTCTTGGATTTTCATAGACATTCTTTGGATTTGCTTGATTTGATGATTCTCCATTTTTGGTAAAGCCTAGATTGTTGTTTTTTTTAACTCTTCGTTGTCCTTCAAGAAAATCATCCATTCTTTTATTTCTTTCTTCAGCTTTTCTGATAATTTCATTGTGTTGTTGCTGAACTCTAACTTCATGCTTTCATTTTTCATTTTCTTCTCTTAGTTCACCGATAGCCTATACTCTTTCAATGAGTTTTATATTCATTCTGTTTGCTTCTTGACTCATAAGAATAATCTGATTTGTGATCTCATGGTGATGCTCAGCATGTCTTTGAATTTCTGACTCCTTTTCTTATAGCTTCTTTGTAATCTTCCTCCTGTCATTAATAGCTAGTGTCCTTTCTATTTCAGCTTGTCTAGCATAACTCATCACATCGATCATCCTTATCATCTAGGTCTCTTGACCGATTTGTAGCATCTTTATTTTCTTTATCAAATGTTCATTGATCTCCTTTAGATTTGTGATGTTCTCTTCTGATGTATCTGATGCTTTGCTTGTGGTTGATCCTAAAGACTCAAAGAAATCTAGAATCTCTTCTTCTTGATAATTTTTCTCATTGCTCCAAGTTTCCATACCTTTTCTCTCATCCAACAGCTCTCTCATCTTGGCTCTTGCTTCTTTATACTGTTCATAGAACATCTGTATTTCAAGGGTTTTGTTCTCAATATTTTTATCAAGTTTGTACTTCTCCATTGTATGATCTTTGTTCTTAAGCCTTTAAGATTTCCAAGAAGAGACTTGGCTCTGATACCAAATTTTGGGACTAATGGGAAGTAGTACTAAGAGGGGAGGGGTGAATCAGTACCTCTAAAACTTTTAACTCTTTTCACCTTTCATCATTAGTAAACAATCTTTATTGTATTACCGACCATATATGTTGTTCTTTCTTATGCATGTAGTATTAATTTATAATCTTAATTGTATGCAATCATTCATAGAAACATTCATGAAAATAATAAACACATAACAGAAGATATGATATCACAGAAAACTCATGTTAAGAAGTAAAAACTGTAGTGGGGATGGAACCCACAAAAATTCACTATCTACAGAAAGGAAGGGAGCCAGTAAAGGCTTACAATTGATCACTTCTGATTATCTACCCTTTTAGGAGTACTGATGTGGAGACTTGTTAAGATCTACTCTGTTAAGAGCTTTAGCAACACTGATTTAAGTGTGCACTCGGTGAAGAGATTTACAATAGGACTGTTAGGTCCACCTTTCTTGAAAGGATTTCTTAGGTGTACTACATTTGTTAGAATGAGTAAAATATGTTTGAACTGACTGTATGGAATCTATAATTTCTAATCACGGAGCCATTAAAGCTCTTAGTATATGAATATCACATATAGTGATTGATTAATACCTTTCTCTTCTCGTCGGTAGCCTGTGTTCTTGTTCTTGAAACTGAATTGATCCTTTTCTATCCTTCTACATGAATTCTCTTGTCTAGTCCTTAGATGCTCTCAGTGGCGACAATCATCATCAAAAAACATGTTCACACTAGATTGAGCATCTATTTATACAGGTATTTGACCTATTCTAGAATCATGCATTACAAAGTTAACTCTAGATCCAAGGTATACAACTTGACCTTGATCTTTTAGTTTGCATGTTTTAAAATAGTTAAACTGATTAAAAAAATAATAATTACATTTCTTCCTCTACACATAATGGATTTAAAACAAATCAAGAAGCTAAATGTACAACTTTAGTGTTTTATCTGACGTGGAAAGTTAGATCCACTTTTTGCAGGATGTAACTGACTGTTGGTTCTTAGTCGTTGGGTTGAACTAAAATTCTGTCAGCGTTCCTTCATTGAACTGATCATTGGGTTCCCTTCATCTGTCGGGTTCCTCTCTTTGCTATTTCATTAGGTTTCACTGTTGTTACTTGTCAGGTTCCTTTATCCTTTTTTTCATCGGGTAATACTGAATAGTGTTTGTTGGGATGCTTCATACTTGGCAGTATCAGGTAACCTTGGCATTGGGTAGTGTTGTGCTCTGTTTGATAGTGTAGTGTAAACCAATTGTGTAGATCATGTTTTTCCTTGTATATACTAATGGAAAAATATAATGTCTTCAATCCTAGTCTCGATAGGGCTAATTTCAAATCACATTTGGGGCTTGGGCAGTGTGCAAAGTCTTGAGGAAAGAAAATGAAAGATGTGGTAAATCAAGCATAAAGATATGAAGATCTTGAAATCACTCAAATAGGGTTTAATAGGTCCTAAAAGACATCCAATAATGGGTGCTAAATTTTTAGGATGGTACACTAACATTCTGTAACATCTACCAACATCATATTATAATTGTAAGACAATATGAATCAATGTAGACCAAAACACTAAACAAACCCTGATAGATTGTTCACCAAAAAAATCATACTTAGCCAAATTCTACTAAAGACTTGTGAATACTTCTTAAATGCTCTGGAATAGACCTAAAACATCCAGATATATTATCTATAGTCATCTCCATCAATATCCATACATTAATGTCAACACATATGCAAAATCTTGATAAAACGTCACCTTCGAATATACAGGAACACAATTGAATGCAACATATGAACCTTAGTTAACATAAATCACAAAAAAACCTAAAATTTGAAACATGGAGGAGGAGAGTGAAAAAAAAAGTACAAATTTGAGTAGTGACAAAGGTACACTAGAGATGTTTGGCTTTGAGAGTCTTAATATTGACAAGAAAATTGATGAGTATGAGGATGATATAGTATTGAAAAAGGAGATGGAAAGAATAGAAAAAATCTTGGAAGGAGAAATTATAGATGAACCTGAAGAGAGGGTTGCAAAAATTTACATAGAAGGTGAGAAGATGAATTTTGTATTGAAGGATTAAGAAAAGGTGTTGGAGCAATGAATTTGAGAATCAGGTGATTGTTGAAAATTTTGGGTTTAGTTTACTTTTATTCACAAAAATGAAATTAAATGATGTAATTTAAAAATGATGTGTATATATATTATATATTTGTAGGTAGAAGGTATAGATGACAGTGCATGTGATACTTGGGGGAGGTGGTCGGTTTGTGGTGGATCAAAACCCACAAAAGAGAAGAATGAAAATAAAAATTGTGGGGATGTCAAATACTAGTGGGTTGTATAGCATGAAGGAAAATAGGAGAGGAGAAAGTATTTGAAGGAAGAGGATGGTTCTTGGTGAATGTAATTCCACAAAGAAAAGAAGAAGAATACAAACACTTGGTGGAGGAGGATGACTAGTATACCAAAAAGATTTTGGAGGAGGTGAAAGAAAGAAAGACAAATCATTATACATTTTCCCAATATACGAGTATTCTACAAGTTTTTTATAACTTGAAAGGATAATCCTACTACTCAACTTCATTTGTGAGCTATGCTCACCAATCTTCTTACTCAACGTGTCTAATATAAGAATTTTTGGGTCCATAAGTGATCTTGAATCACACAAAAAATGTTATTTTAACTTTCTATTGTGGATAGGTGGTTAAAAATAAATGTGAAATCATATATAGGTCTCCATTTATGAAGAAAAGTGCCCAGGGTGACATAGGGGCTGAAAATTAATTAATATTTCTAGCCTATGTTCAAATTGTAATTTTCAAGAAAGAACACATTTTCTATCATTTATAATGCTGAAATAATAAAATCACTCCTCTTGGTGTGGGAACAAGGAAGGGGAATAGTCGTGCATTCATATTTATTGAAAGATTTTATAAAAATGGGGAAAGGTACCTTTTTAGGCACCCATTTTAGAAAATTGAAAAATACAACTTAGTAGCCCTCCTGGGAAAGTTGAAAGATTATATATTGGTTGTGTTTATTTTCTTGATAGCCATGTGTTGTTCATCAAGAGAGGGAGTGGTCTTTCCAAGAGTCACAAGAATGTTATAAAAGGGAGGCATGGATTAGTTATTTAATCATCCAAAGTTGATTGGATCATACACAACTGATCCAAAGTCGAGTGGATCATTGAGAGTTAACCCAAGGTTGAGTCAATCATGCAGAGTGGTGTGGACCATGCAACGCAGACTGATAATTTGAAGTTGAGAATAATTCTCCTTCACTTGAGAGCTGAGTTGTAGTTTTCCTTGAAAAATTGGTAAGCATATGAGGCTTAGCATTGTAATTTCTAAATATTTTTGTTTCAAAAGTTTGAAGAAATAAGAAAATAAATTGTTTCTATTTTTTCAATATCTATGTAATTTTATTTGAGTTATATTCATGAATATCAGGTGGAGTAACCCTCATATAGCATAGTAGAGGACATATTTTGAGTGTGTTAGGGGAGACCCCTACATCATCCCCTTGTATTTTTTATTTTTATTTTTAATTTTTTAATTTTTTTTACATACTCAATGTATTTTATCCATGCCATGTTAAGTCAACCTTCTTTAGATTCTATTTATTTCAAAACTTATCTTTGGGAGGTTGAAATATGCAGTGTCAATTAATCCCTATGTAGTAAACATGGTTGTTTGTAGAAATATATATTACAAATATTTTACTACACTATTTATTTTCATTGATTAAAAAAACTTATTTAAACTTTAAGTAAGATAAAAAAAAATGCCAAATTAATGATACACAAGAGTCATTTGTTATAAAATTAATGTATTATTTTGTAATTAGTCCAAGTAAAATTAGATTCTTATCAAGATATCATCTGAAATAAAAGGAAATAATATAGATGATATGAATTACTAGTTGCATCTAAAGGACGACATATACTCTACATGATTAAATGTTAATTAAAATATATTATGATTACAAGTATAAATGTAATTAAGAGAAATTAAAAAATCTATTATCATTTTAAAAGAGTTTTTAGATTGCAATTAATATTTATTTGTGTATTTAATCATATAGGTTAATTTGATAAATATTTTCAGTGAAAGATAAAATAAAAGTAACTAATAGTAATTGTGAAATGTGTGTGTATATATATATATATGAATGATCAGTAAAAGGCCTAAGCCATGGTTTTTATTATATTAAAAAGTTGTAAAGATACATTGTCTCTGTTCACTGTGGGCACTGGTAGGAAAGAACATAGAAGAAAACCTCAAGTCTAGCCCAGGACCAAAGTCCAAAATATGTCATATAGTCTGAGTTACAAAGTAGAATAGGAGGCATTCCTCCTCTTACAATATGATCCCTCATGAGAGGCATTTCGCAACCTTGCTAACCTTAACTATTACATAGAGTACTTCTAGATATTTTGAGCCCACTATTGCACTGGTACTTCTGTTTGGGAAACCTTTCATATCCTTCCTTGTCCGTTTTCATTCTAAATTTCCTTTATCTTGAACCTACACAGACATCACTTACTGCAGAAAACTATATCTACATGGTACATTAGTAATCTGTCATATCTTTAAATTTAGATAAGATAAAACTCCAACATATTTCATCATACACATGTTTTCCAAATATTTTAGTGATGTAGATCATAATGAAATGTAATTGGTGTAATTCCTATTTCCTTGAACCTGAAATTAACAATAATCCACCTAAGCAGAGGATTTCTAAATAACTATATTCCTCAATAAAGGGCACGCAACCTTTTAAGTAATTTAATTCTACAATTAAATCATAGAGTACCTGGGTCTAAATTAATACCCCATGCATTTGCTAGGGTTAATTATAACATTCTTATCATGCTGATGATATGTATAGTGTCTTTACTATTAAACTATAATTCACAAAATAGATCAAAATTATAGTTCAGATATACAGCTGTGATTATGGTTCCGGGTGTTACCCCAACAATAAAAAACAAAAAGGAGTTCTCAGTTATAAGTTGCTTAAATATTATAAATACAAGTCTAGTGATAAAGTATCTAATGTAATTTAAAGCTTAAAAAGGCCTTCCTAGCCTGGCAAAAATCCTCTTTCCTTACCCCTAATCTTGCCAGCTGAGGTGAAAGGGTCTGTCCCGCAGGAAGGAAACCCATCCTATCACTCCAAGACGTCATCATTTTCATCATCATAGATATATATTGCTTGGGGTTCACTTGTTCTATCTTGAGAAACTCCAAAAGTTGCAATGCTTTCTTCTTTTAAGTACATTGTAAACCAGTCAGGGTTCTCTGGATGCTTGATGTCTAATAGGGCCGTCAGAAAATTTAGGTTTCAACCCCTGCTAACCAGGGATGATTTGAAAGCCTCCCTACTCTCAAACCATAAGATAGGGTATCTAAGGGCCGAATTGTCCCTTAAGAGGGCTTTCCCATAATTTTTGGCTTTGGGAATAATCAAACCTTCATCAATGTTGTGAAGGACAATGTCGATACCCCCAAGAATATACTCTTTGAATATTTTTTCACAAATCATTTTTGCAATCTTTTTATCCCTTTCAAGGAACATTTCCAAGGCTAGGAACATTGATGCAATGTCTGAATTCACTCTTGTCCTATCAGTATTTTTCAAGTAGTCTTTTCCTAAAACTTTGATTATAGCCTCTACCACTAATAATTTATTGTGTTTGATGATGCCTTGAATCCTCTGTTCCATAATATCATACTTGAAATCAGCCTATCACTTCTCACCTCAAATTCTAATTGATGTATCCATATTATTTTCCTCCTTTGTACCCTAATGCAGAAGAGTAGTGCAATTTTGTGTCTGGCAGAAGTTCTTTAGATATTTGAAAACTTGCTGAAGATAGTATTATGGTGTATTTGATATCTATAAACTTCGGCGTGAATTTCTATGTTGTGCAGTGATAATTTATTAATTTTATTTAATTCCAACCTATCCCAAGGTAATACAAGTGAGATTTCCTTTCAATATTTTGGCCTAAAAAGAATCTATTTCATAAGTAAGATTTGTACTAAGGGGTCTTATATCATTGATGCAATGCATGTATATTGAATGACAATAAGTGTTGTAATGTTGATAGCTTAATGAAGGGGATTGTTCATCATTAATGATTTTAATAATTATTCTTCTTTCATTTAGTTGTAAGGAAGATTTTACTTAACTTCAGTTGAGGTGTACATTTAATTTTTCATTAAAATTAAAATATTTTATGATCTTTGTCAGATTTGCGTATCTAACATGATCTTTTTAGTGTTATTTTTTCTTAGATTTTGACATTTAAATAGTATTTAATGGGGATTGTTGTGAATCTAAAACCATTGCTATGTTTATTAGTGACAAGAAGTCGTAGAGTCAGATTCTTACTGTATTCTTATTAATAGAGTTCTGGCTAGTTCATTTATAACCCTAATTGAGAAACGATATAATATATGAGATAGATTCATAAATGACTACTGATAAGTAGAGAGGATAATATTACCTGCAACCTAGAAGAGGAACCCTAAGAGAAATTATATACTAAAATATAGAGATATCCTAAAGGACAAAAATGCGAAAATGTTCTCAGGCAAAGGATAAAAGTTTAACTGAATTTATATATTCGGGAAGATAACAAGAAAAGGCTAGTGGAAAGAAAAGGGTAAATGAGTGAGCAATCTCTGAAATTCTAAAGTTTCTATGAGAAAGAAAGATAATGATAAGATGATTGTAAATAAATAAATAAATGTATAAAAAATAAAAAAATAGAGCCATACCAAGTGGTTCGCTAAATCAGAAAAGGAACAACTTGGATGCTTAACTTGAAAAGGGATATTAGGTGAGCACATAAGTCAGAGAGTTCCCAAAAATCCAAGAAGCCCATGATAGACTAGATAAAAGGCACTATATTAGAAAACTATATTATGGGGAATCCATAGTCCTTCGAAGGAGGAAGAGGGAGTGTACGGATACCGAAATTCTGACATCAGCCTCGTGAGATGAAAGTTGGGAAAATAATAAACCTTGTTTAAGAAAGAAGGGGGATGTAACATGACCCCCTTCTTGGAAAAGGTCATTCATGGCATAAATTTTTGAAAAGGTGATGGTTCAAAGATGTCGAAAGGAAAGAGCTAAGGTTGTGTTATAGCACAAGTAGCTATGTCACAATGTTGCTGATATTCTAGAAAGCAGTTGAGAATTCTTGAAAAGGGAGGAATCTAAGAGGTAGAGGATAGATAGAGAAAAATCCCCGAGGGAAAAAATAGGGATGTAAACCATATGGAAAACAAAGACAATTCCCTAAGGATTACCTAGATGTTAAATCCCTAACAAGATTAGATGTAATAGTATCTAACCACTTACTTGTACAGAGAGTCCAAATCTACTATAACAATAATGAGTACATATAATAAAGGCATAGGGAAAAGTGGTATAGCTGATAAAAGTGAGGAAAAAGATTAAGCTGAGTCTTAGAGTTGTTCAACAACACAAAGATACTGTGAAGAAAATATATTAGACAATCTCTTGCTCGAACAATGAAGCATCACCTATATTAAAATGACCCTAAACTATCACGGCTATGATCATCTGAATGGTGCTAGTAGCGATTAGAAAGATATCAGTGATACCAGGTTGATTTTTTATGATTTGGAAGATTTTTACTAAAGGGTGCATATGCCAGCTTTGCATCCCATAGCACAGAAGTTGGTTGAGAGTGGGTTAATTTAGGCAATAGGGTTTCCATTTACCATCCAAGCTCCCAAACTAATAATGGAGTGCATATCATGTTTTGGCCCCAAAATTCGGTAGATAAGGAATCCAAATAATGAGATTCTAGTAACCTTAGATAGATAGTCTATGCACAATTTTGTTGGCCTTCCAACCCAAGAAGAATATACTAACTAGGATTTTGCGATTTCTACCTCATATTTTAATAAGAAGAAATCTCGATGGAGGGGTAAGTTATCAGCCGATTGGTTTCGAACCAAGAGGACCCCTAGCTCCAAACTTTCAAAGACATTATACTAGACCAATCTAAAAAGAGAGATCATGAATATCCTAGTGCTTCTACATCATCTATGGGGAAATGAGAGTGCCCTAAATTTTGAGGAGTGGTGGTATTTCATTGTACGAACCATCAATGCTGAGAGAAGATATATTGATTGGGCTCAGCTTTTGAGTGACAAGTTAACTGAAATGCTTATTATAGCTAAATGCACATCTTCCTTTCATATGTCTTCTTCTATCATTTATGCCTTAGCTTGTGTTTGTAGCTAGCCTGGCCTCCTGATTTTAGAAGAGTATGAGGAGGATATACAAGTTTATGATTACTATGCTTGTCTGCAATTGCAAAATAGTTACAAGGTTTTCTGAAAAGTTAATGATGCATTCACCATGAGTTTATGTAGGGAACTGCAGGGTTTCCCCGAGCGGAGAATGTCCCCAGAGGCATCATCAGCGATAACTACCTATGGTAGCCACTTTACTCAATTTCTGACATTTACTTATTTTAGGATTGGGGCTTGTTGGTGCCCAAAAATGATGGACTATTTTTGGCCAACTAACAGGCACACACTAGTACCTCTACAATTTTGGCTTGATTGAACCAAGGCTGGTAGGCCTAAATTCACCCTAGATTAACAAGTTCTCTATGTTGCACAAAAGCATGCCAGACAAATGAAATTCATTCCAAAGGGGTAAATGATCTTTGGAGGGAAACAATACAATCTCCTAATAGCTTTAATCTGAAAAATCTAAACTAAAACTAAATTATCACTAAGAAACCTAATTTCAGATGCCTTTAGAAAAGTAATCAGATAAATTTGTAAACTACAAAAGAAGAACCAGATAACAATTTTCAAACAATAATAAGATTAGTGCCTAATGAACATTTGGGTTATAGAGTCAAAAATTTCCAATCCTACGTATAATCAGAGACAGTTTTAAGAAAACTTACTTTTAATAAAGCAAGACTATCATTCCACAGGCTTCCGCTTGATTCACAATTCACATCAATTCACACAACTAATCTTATCGAGTTTAACTCAAATTAAGAAATTGATAAGAACAATGGTAGATACGCATAACATACAATTGATACTCAAGTTGTATATATTAACTTTGAATTACAATATTCAGGGAATAGAACATAGTGGAACGCTCTAATACACAGAGTATCCAAAAAACTAATTGAAAATAATAACATATAACTTTAAATAAACATAAGACAACTTATCTCATTTGGTATCTGAAAAATTGTGCATAATGACTCATATCTGTAATAGTATCTGCTCTCCTTTGGAGTTGTTACTTCTAAAAAAAATCTCATTGTAATTATTTTTAGTTTATTTGACTCAATATTTATATATTTTTCAAAGGTTCCCGTGAAAGGACATACCCTTTCATAAATACCTAATCCCTAAAACCAACCCTAAATAATTTACAATAATTTAACCATATAAATGGTTTGAGGGAAAAACATTTCCCGTATTACAAACAATATTTGTCACATCTTTGGATAATTTACTTTGGTTATCATCATCTATTTATGATATAAAACTCCTGCACACCAAATCCACAATTAGATAGTTTTTAATAAATTTTAATTTAGGGCTTATCATAATTAATAATGTTTTCAAATCTAAAATGATCCCTATATTAAAATTTATTAATTTTAATATTATATCAAAATAAATTATCAAGAGAAATATAACATAAAAATATATGTAGCAATGTATATAAATCTTTCTTTGATAAAATAAGCAAAGTACCAAAAAGATTTAAACATTTAATCAAAGGTATCCTCGTTTAATTATCAAAGTACAAAAATCCAATTAGTAAGATAAAACCTAAAATCCATTAATTGGAAAATAATTTTATATTTTAATTGAGAATTTTACTTTCAAACATTAAACATAATGTATTTCCTTTTCAAAATACCTTTCCCAAAATATGAAACAATATCAATTTCATATAAATATATTTCTAGAATCTAGGGTGCAATAATTGTAAATATTATAACTCACCCTAGAAAATAAAAGGGGAATACTTACCCTAGAATGATATTTAAATAATTTACATAGAGTAAGGTTGTTAGTATTTTAGAAAGAGGATAAATAAAAAGTAACCCTAATTATGCACCTTTAAAAAATAATAAAAGGAGCATAAGTATTTAAATCACCTAGTTAATATTAGCAATAACAAAAAGGTGAAAAATACAAACCAAATAAGGTAAAATAAAATCTATTACACCCTTTTACCCTAATAGTTTGATTTTTTTTTAAATTACTATAGGGTAGAGTAAGAGATTATATTTAAGTATTTTGAAAACTTAAGTTTATGCCCAAGATATTAAAATAATTTCAAAACACATAAACATAATAACATTTTCCAAAATGAATTATCTTATTACGTTATTTCACTTTAGTCATTTAGGGTAATTTAGGATACAACTAAAATAAAGGAAATACATTTATGTGAAAAAAATTTAATAGCAAATATAAAAGAGAAGCGAGATAACATGATTCTCTCTAACACATAACTCGAAGAAAAAATTTAGACTAATTGGTTAGAGGGGTATGGGTAGGTAGGTAGGAAAAAGGGGTGGCTTGAGAGGTCGAGTGTTCAACTCCCGATCGCCACCCTTTTACCCTATGTACCTTTTTATTCTCTTTAATTTATTCTATTTCAAGAATGTTTATGCATTTAGCCCATTAAAGATTTTTCCTTATAAATATGAAAATAGGATAATGATGATTATTTAGGCCCTTTTAACTGTTTAATTAAATTTCAAAATAGGGAAATATTTATGAAAATGAAAATAAATTTTATAATTCCCTCATATTTTGCATATTGAGGGCTTGAATTTTGAGGTGCCAATAGTGGCTCTTATTGGGGACGTGCATTCATGCCTGGATGCAGCAAGAGCCTAGTTATCTCTGGAAGAAGCAAACCATAGTAAGAAAATAATCATGAAACTAGGACATAAAGTAATTTACAAGTTTAGAGAATGCTTCCCATTTCAAGAGAAAAAAAAGTTTCAAATACTGACCATGGGTTGGGAACTCTTGAATGTTTTCATCAGTGTCCTATAAATGGTAAGAATTTTCACCTGCTTTTGAGACGATCATGTAAGGTCCTAACCATAATGCATCAAACTTACCGTGCTTTCCTTTATCTTGGTCTCTTGCATTCCATTTCAGTACCCAATCACCTTCTCTGAAAGACCTGTTTGATGCTATCTTGTCATGAAGAGTCTTAACTTGTCGTTGTTGTTGAAGATTTCTTTCTTGTGCTTGTCTCATTTTCTCATCTAACTCTTCTAACTGGCTCAATCGGTCCTCCATAAAGTTTATGTCTTCAAGCTCTTCTTCTTGAACAAATCTATAAACTGGCAATAGATTATTTAACGGTAACCTTTATTATTTCCCATAAATGAACTCATAGGGAGCAAAACCTATTGATATTTTTATTTTCACCCTATCTGCCCACAAAGCCAAGCTTAATTTTGAATCCCATGCTTTCTTATTGTTTCTCAACATTCTCCTAATGATCTTTATTATATTTTTATTGCTTGATTCTGCTTGACCATTCCCTTGTGGATGGTATGGGGAAGAGTATGATAAGTTGATACCATACTTATTGCAAAATTTTGAAAATTCCTTAGACCTAAAACACATACCATTATCGCAAAGGATCTTGCAAGGTACTCCAAATCTAGTAAGTATGTTCTCTGTCAGAGACTTGATGAATACCTTACTTGTAGCTTGTCTTGTAGGTATAGCCTCAACCCATTTTGTGAAATAATCTACTACTACTAATATCCATTTATGACCTCCACTTGAAGCATCTGAAATCTCCCCAATAAAATCTATTCCTAACATTTTAAAAGGCTCTTCAGTTTGTAAAGGCATAAGGGGTAATGCACCATTGTATTTCAGTTTTCCTGAGAACTTCTGACAAGATTCACACTTCTTAACATATTCATAACATTCCTTGAATACATGAGGCTAATAGTACCATGCTTGCAATATCTTATGAGCTATTGTCTTAGCCAAAAAGTGACCACCACATACCCCATCATGTAGCTCTTTTATAACTCACTTAGCCTGACAAATGTCTAGACAAAATAAAAGGATACCATCATTGTTTTTCCAATACAGATCTCTTTGAATCAGTACATACCTTAATGCTTGCAATTTTATAGTTCTTTTCTGATTATCACTTAAACCTTCTTGGCATTTCACATGCTTTAAGAAGTAAACTATGTTTGTGTACCATGGACAATGTTCAATGCTAGTTCTTGAGTTCTTCAAATCCACTTGGTTTATTTGGGTTGCATCCAAATTTGTTTCTGCCATGAGTTTAGCCAACCCTTGTCCTCTTATTAACTTATTTATTTGAATCTCAATATAAAATTCTTGAACTTGATTAATCCATCGACATCTTCTACCTGTGACTTTTGATTGCCTCAATATGTCTTTAGTTGTTGCATTAGGTATGTATGTCACAATCTTAGCTCCAACTAGATAAGGTCTAAATAAATTTTGCTGCTTTTACTAATGCATAAGCTTGTTTCTCATGTATATCATAGTTTAACTCAGAATCTTGTAAAGTCTTACTAAAGAAGGCTATCGGTTACTCATACCCTTCATCATTTTTCTGTAACAGGACAGTTGCAATGGTGTGGAAGGAAGCAAAAGAGAATAATTGAAATGGTTTTGAGAAATCAGGGGATCTCAAAATGTGAGCTTCCTTAATTGCCTTTTTAATGTTAGCAAAAGCCTCTAAGCCTTCATCTAACCATTTTAGAATTTTGTTCTTCTTTAACATCTTTGCAATAGGTTTAACAATTTCTCAAAAATTTGAGACAAACCTTCTCACAAAGTTGATTTTTCCAAAGAAAGATTGAATTCCCTTAATATTTTTAGGAATATGGATCTTATCAATTGCTTCAATTCTTTTTGGAACTATTTTCACTCCATTTCTAGATATGATATGTCCAAGAAGTTTACCTTTAGTTACCCCAAAATGACATTTCTTTGGGTTTAAGGATATCCCATACTCAAGGGCTCTTTTGAAGATTTGTTCTAAATGCTTGTAATGGTCTTCTGCCCTTTTGGAATAAGCTATGATGTCATCCTGATATATTTCCATAAAAACATCAATGAAATCCTCAAAATCCACATCCATGGCTCTTTGAAATGTAGCCTCAATATTTGTAAGTCCAAATGGAATCCTTGCATAAAAATATGTACCCCATGGTGTGGTGAATTCTGTTAGAAATAGGAAATGTCCTATTCTCCCAAGAACACCTGCATGCACACCTATCACAAGAAGAAGCAAGAAACAGAAGACAGAAGAGAAACTATAGCGGCCAAAAGGTCAGAGACATGATATTCATGTTAAAAAGAAAAAAGCTTCTATATTATCAACAATAATGAATACAATAATACAATCTCCTTTTTGAAATGAAAAGCGGTGAGTCCTTATAAAAGGATACCGAAACCCTAAAGGGGCAAAACCCTAAAGACTAATCAGCTGCCTAAGTATAACTTAAGCATAGAGTATAATAGACTAATAATTAAATGATTTAATTATTAGCTATAATATGACTACTCTAACACCCCCCCTTAAGTGTAACCTAGGGAGAAGCAAAACAGCTAAAGACTAAAAGATGCATTAAAACAAGATGCATGAAAGGAACTATGGGTCTTGGCAACTAGGCCTGATCAGGTACCCAAGTACAAGAAATAAACTAGATGAAGGAAACTAAGCCTCCAATCTAGGGAAAAGAAGTCCCAGAGAAAGGAACAAGAAAGAGCAAGAAGCATCTCCGAAGCATGTAGCTGAAAACTCTGTCAGAAGAGACTACTGGAACCCCCACTGAAGTGCATGACCAGGTAGAGAAGACAATGTTTGAAGAGCTGATCAATCGAACCAGGAAGCAATAGAACCAACAAGTGAACCCCCCCATAATGCTAAACTGGGAGAGGTGACAGGAACACTGAAATGCAATGCTAGAAACATCTACAGAAAGAAGAACGAGGAACACCAACAGTGCAACAGAAGTACAAACATAGGATAAAGGGCGGTGTCACCGACACACAGCATGGGTTAATGTCATGGAAGGTACGCTCACTTGACAAAGGTGGATGAGCCTAAAATGACATAACATCATAACCCCCCATGGCACTTTATAACAGAGTGTGAGTACAAAAACTATACAAGGTGTACAAGATCCTAGATATATAGAAGTAGGCACTTTATCTTAGTGCATTTATAGAACAAAGATGCAATAGAGGAGAAGCAACAAGCTCAGAAGTAAGAAAGAAGAGTGAGCCAGAAGTACAGTAGAAGAGATCCCAGGACTTGTAAAACCCAAGCAATCCACCAGAGTGCAAAACTGCCAAACTTAGAGGAGAGATAACCTAGAGCAAAATCTAGAAAAAATACCCCTGCAACTGAATAGTTCACTAAACCAGCTTTTCAACGATATCTGGTTTGCCAAAAATGGAGTCTGGATGAGCCAGATATGGCTCCCAGAAGGAAAAAACAAACATCATACTTCAACAAAAAAAAATGCTATCAAAACAGCAGACCCAAAAATCCTAATCACCATAATTGGAAAGAGCTTAGAAAGAGCTTTCCGACGATATAACAAAGTCTAAAAAAGGCCTCTGTATGCTCCAGATAGAGAGAAAAAGGTGATAAGGGCTCAAAAATGCTCTAAGACCCTGGTTTTAAGCCCTAGGGGCTAAAAAAAATGGGCCCCCGGGCGCATGGCACGCGCAGGGGCTAGGCCGGGGCTCCTGGTCGCCCATACGACCAGCCGTAGGGCTAAAAGGCCCGCGGGGGCTAGAAAAAAGGCCGCCGGTGGCGGGGGCCGGGCGAAGCGACGGGCCGGTGGCGAGGGCCGGGCGGAGCGGCGGGCTGGGAGGCGGCGAAGCCAGGCAGTGCGGGCCAGCGGCGGGGGCCGCGGAGCGGCGAAAGTCAGAGCAGGGGTGGTGGGCGGCTGCAGGGGCGGAGCCGGTAGGGCAGCGACCGGGCGCTGGCCGGTGACGGTGGTGCACCGGCAGCGTGAAATAATTTAAATAGCCTGTGTTATTTTTGAACAAGAAAAATATTTAAAAAATGATTTTTTTCTCAAAAAATGTGCTCGTACGGCCCTAGAAGGCTAAAATTTTCTCCCAGACACTCCGGTGTCCAAATTGGACATGCCTTATATGGATTCTGGGGTTTTTGGGCCTTCTGGACGCAACTGTGAGGTTGGTTTTGGTCCAAAGTGCCCCAAAAAACAAAGACCCCCTAGAACCAATGAAAAATGCTAGAAAAGACTGGAGAACTTCAAACCCCCGAACTGCGATGAGCTTGCTTCAAAAAAACTAGAACAGTGAGCAACAGGAGAGCTCTAATACCATGGTAGAAATAGGAAATGTCCTATTCTCCCAAGAACACCTGCATGCACACCTGTCACAAGAAGAAGCAAGAAATAGAAGATAGAAGAGAAACTATGGCAGCCAAAAGGCCAGAGACATGATATTCATGTTGAAAAGAACAAAGCTTCTATATTATCAACAATAATGAATACAATAATACAATCTCCTTTTTGAAATGAAAAGCGGTGAGTCCTTATAAAAGGATATCGAAACCCTAAAGGGGAAAAACCCTAAAGACTAATCAGCTGCCTAAGTATAACTTAAGCATAGAGTATAATAGACTAATAATTAAATGATTTAATTATTAGCTATAATATGATGTACCCCATGGTGTGGTGAATTCCATTTTATACTGTTCTTCCTCTTTAACCTTCACCTGATTTTACCCAGAGAACCCATCCATCATGGATAATAACTCATTACCAGTGATTTTCTGTAATAATGCTTCCATGTTAGGTAATGCATAATTATTTTTTAATGAAGATATGTTTAAGTTCTTGAAATCTACACAAAGTCTGGTATCTCCATTTTTCTTCCTAACAAGTACTAGATTTGAAACTCAAGTAGAGTGCCTAATTGGCTTTATGATGTCGGCATCTCTCATCTTTATTAGTTCCTCCTTCATCTTAGGAGCCAAAGTTGGATTTATGGGTCTTTGCCTTTGTCTAAAGGGCTTCACATCGGGTTTTAGGGGTATCTCATGTTGGAACAAGTCCTCCCTATATGCTTTGAGGTCATCATAAGACCAAGCAAATACATGTCTATACTTTCTAAGCAAGCCAATAATTTCTGATCTAATTTTTGGAGTTAGTTTCTTACCGATAAGAACTTCTTTGGGAGTATGTTCATTTCCCAGATTTATCTTTTCTACTTCTACAAGGATTTTTTCTATCTTGATTTCATTTTTAGAGTCTTTATTATCAAACATACTTTCTAATGTCACAAGCCCCTTTGGGATTTTATTAGTCTTAAGCTGAATCACCTCTTTCCCAAATAAAGTTTCTTTATCTTTAACTATTTCAACATAAGCATTCAAATCAATGGACTGATCTTCATACCTTTCTTCACATGCATGGAATTTTATGATATCTCTATCATCTTCAAAAACTTACCAATTTTGAATGTTATCAGGCACTGTTGCTCTTGATTTGGTCTCAACCTATATAACATCTTCACAAGGAATATCATTATTCCTAACTACTAGGTTAGCCATAAAATCTGCAAGAATATTTTCAGACCTCTCTATCCAAGTTATTAAAAAAGAATCAAAACACTCTATGGAATCCCATACCTCATTCTTGTACCTTTTTAGGTTGTGATTCTTAGTAACAAATTTATTCCTAACTTGAGATGCAACTAATTCAGAGTCCCCATAAACATAAATAAGCTTAATACCATGCTTACTTGCTATTTTTAGGCGTAGTAAGAGTGCTTCGTACTCTGTAGTATTATTAGTACAATCAAAGGTTAACAAAAAGGAATATTTAAAGGATTTCCCATTTGGGGATACAAACACTACACCTGCTCCATTACCACTTTTTCTACATGATCCATCAAAAATCATTTTCCAAATGCAAGTACTATTTTCTTTAGCATGGAACTCAATAGGATTAGTATTTTCAACAACATTTTTACAAATACTTACTTGGCAGTTCTCTATATATGTGTGGAAAAAGTTTGTAACATGACTTGGATCAATTTCTTCAATGATATAAGTAGACCTTAGTTCCCTATCAATCCTCATAATCCTATCATTAACTGGAATAGAAGCATAAGATAAATCTAATTGGACATTACCACCTACCAAATTAGACCATTGTCTAGATAATAACATTCCATAACTAGGTGGTACTTCTACAACAATGATATCAATATTATAAGACTTTTTAGGATGAGAAGGAAACTTGAATTAAAAAAATTTCATTATTCCAATAACTGGGATAGATCTATTATCCATAGCATAACACTTGCCATAAGTAGTATCTACATTCATCCCTAATTCTTTCATAACTCCTTGAGGCATGATATTAACTGTTGCTCCAGAGTCTAACATACAATTTCTTACTAGTTTATTGTTTATTAACAAAGTTAAAAAGAAAGGGTCTACTTAAGTAGTATCCTCATTAATAGATGTTCCTAGATAAATAACCGGTAACTCCTCATTATCCTTTTGTTCTTTGGAATTCTTTTTAACAACATCATTTATTATTTTGAGCGTTTCATTCCAGAAATCAGTTAATGTCATCATTTCCATTAGAGGGACATAAAGTTTTACCCAAGACAATGCTTGAGACATAAACGAAGCACAGTTAGAAATTTGCTTACCATTACTTTTCTTGTCTATCGGTTTTCTTATCTTTAGTGTTGAATCAACTTGCCTTTTAGGAACCTCCGCTTTTCCATTCCTTGCATTGTTACTCTTGTTTGAAGTTTTGAACATTGTTGCCGCTTGTTCATTATATGAGTTTATAGTCCCGTTCCTTAGGCGATATTTTCTATGAATCTGTTCCATCACTGCCATGGTGTATGCCTCTTTTTCCTCTTTTTTTGTCCTCCTAATACCCAAATTCTCATCACTATCTGAAAAAATTTGTTGCTCATGTTGGTAGCCTAACCTCCTGTAAGCTTCATCTAGCATATAATCTCCTTAGGAGTTATTACTATCTCCTGACCAAAAGGGGGTACATGACAAAGCATTTATCACAGGTCTCTCCTCACACCCCCGGTGTTCTTCCTCTAGGATCTTTTGTGCTATAAGGCATTGTTCTTGGGGGTGGGGCATCTTGCAAATATCACACCAAAGCTCATCTTCTATAAAATGATTATTCTTTTTAAGTGGGTCTGGAGTGTCCATTTTTTTCTTTAAAGGTTTCCAATCTTTCCATTCAGTGTGATAGGGCATGTCTTGTAACCTGTACTTATCATTCTTGTGGAAGTTTCTATCATTCTTTTCTGCTTGAAAATGACCTTTATTTGGCTGTAAATTTTTCATCAAGCTCACTAATTCATCCATCTTATCACCCTCTTCATTCCTTTTCGGGGATGTAGGATTGAAAATTCTGGGATCATTTCTCTTATCCACTCTCCTGGCATCTATTCTGTTATTTTCAATAGTTAATGCAATTTTAAAAGCTTGTTGTAATGTTGTCAGGTTATGAGACCTTATCTCATAATTAGTTTTGACATCAAAAGATGTCAAATAAAAGGTTATTAAAAAGGAATCAATAGGACGAATATCTTTTGGAATTTTATTTAATACCCTGCTAAACCTTTTGTTAAATTCTTTCACTATCTCATTCACATTCTTCTTCATACTAGTTAATTCATGAGATGCAAAGGATGGATCTCTATGATCCCCAAATTCTTCCAAAAACTGATCCACAAAACGTTGCCAACAATTAATAGACCCGTCAGGCAAGTTCCTATACCATTCATCCGCACTATCTTTGAGAGACTACACAAACATCTTCATACGAACATCTTCATATGTTATGTCAAATTCATATACAAAATTTTTTACATTTATAACATGTTGTTCTACTAACTATGACCCATCACCAGTAAATTTAGGGATAGCAACTTTTAATTTATTTGGTATTGGGTCAGGAGAGCATATAACATTTGAAAGATCTAATTGTCTATACCTCTCATTAACCTATTGAAATCCAATATCAACTGGATTTCTAATTTGATTATTATTCTGAAAACATTGGTTTTGAAAAATAGGGTTAACTCCTTGATTAACATATTGGTGCATATGAGGTTGCATCATACCTCTAAATTGTTGATGTTGTTGCTATCCAGAATACCCAAATTGCTGATTTGTGCCCATATCATACTGTTGTACATGATTTTGACCTCCATTCAGATCAACTAAACTTTGCATTTATTGTGCGTATTGAGGTTGCATAGGATCTCTCTGGTGTTGTGCATGAAATTGTTGCATAGGATCTCTACCAGGCTGCATATTAATATGATGGAATTCTTGTCTACCCTACATATGAGTCCCATAAGGCTATGAGTATCCAGCATCCATGCCATGCTCAAGACTATGTTGCTGATGTTCCTGCCTGTGTGCATGTTGAAATATACCGGAATTCATACCGTGCATATCTCTATAACTTGTGTGAGTATTTTATTTACAATGTTCATCTTCATTTTGCAACCCCCATGAATATAAATCCTGATACCATACATTACATTTTTGGTAACATGTCTCTTTACTACACATGCCACAAGTGTATTTATCTGGCTGCCTACTCATGTTATTTCCTCCAGTATTATCATACTAGTTATTTTCCCTTTTAAAATTTAGCATATCTTCGTATTCACAACCAATTTTCATGTGCTCACCATTCACTTCCTTAAATTTAGGAAAAATTTCATATTTACCTTTGGTTTCACAATGTTGGCCACATTTTTCTTTATCCATCTATAAGTTAAAATTACTTTCATCCTGCATACGCAGGTCTCCAAACATCTCTCCATTATTGACGTGATTACCATATGAATTAATATTTGCTGGCTAGTGAAAGTTGTTTTCACCATGTATGTAGTTTTGGGGGGGTGTGTGACTGACCTGCTCCTCATGATCTTGCTATGCATAATATCTAGAATGATGCATGTCCTTACTTTACCAATCAAACATATGTCCACGACAACAAGGCTACATGAGATCCTCTTAGACACCACCACAAGGTTGCGTGAGTACCTCTTTGCCTCGCTAGAGTTGATGTTGCTAACGTTGCATATGGTGTGCACTGTGAGGCTGCGCGTGGACCCTAACATATTGATTGATGTGACTGGCTTGCTACGCAGACTATTTTGGACCATATATTCCTTTGTTCGAGGCATACACATTTTTTCTTGGCTTCTCATTTTCATGTCTCATTCTATTATTTTTTGCAAGCCACGTTCTTCCTTATGTTGTAATACATCTTCATATATTCTCCTAGGAAAAATGTGTTGGTCACATATGTACTCGTTTGGATGCTTATAATTTTCATTTTCATCTTGCGCACTTTGCTGGCCTTGGTAATAATAACTTTTATTATTAATGCAAGCTTCTATCAAATCATCACCTCCGCGTTCTTTTCTAGCACTAACGTACTGGTCATACATAAAATTACTTGGTTGTAGGGTAAAATAATTGTTACCTTGAACACCATGGACGTTTTCTTTATAATACTTAATTTTTTGCATGTAAATACTCTTGCGCAGAATACTCACATAATTCATGAAGCTACCCATCTCCATCATATTTGGCGTGAACATGCTTACCATTATTCAATAAGCTCTGGATATTTTTATTAAGCATAGGTTGTCCTTGAATATTTTCATTATGCAAATCACATTCATTATCCCAATTTTGATTTTCATTATTTTGATATCCATTATCTTGGCACTTAGACTGTGTATGTTGATCATATCCCGGGAGATTCATTCCACTATTTTTGTTATGTTGTTATCTATCATTCATTTTCCTCCAATGATCTTTCTCTCCCTGATCCTTGCTATTTCTCATAGTCCTTCCATTGTCAGGCTTGAACAAGGGATTGATATGATCGTTGAAGAGATGTCCATCATTTTTCTTATGGGGAGGAGTGTACACTTCATTTCTATCATCCTTAAGATCCCTTATATCTCTGGGAAATCTAATTTTATCTCTTGTTATTCCTATTCTTCTTAATATCTTGTCTAGTTGTCTCTCAAGGGCCACAACCATTTCCTCATCTCCAATTTCAACCATTTCCCAAAATATAGCCACCCATTTATTAACTCTTTCTTCTCTCTGAGTCATTTCCTGATTCAGATCATTCTGGGGCTCATGTACCCAATTATTATTTTGAGAGAAGGGATTACAATTTTCATCACTGCCCTCTCGGCTACGATGGTTTGGATTAGGAAATTGTTCGCAAGCAAATTCCTGATCATTCTTGTCAGGCTATTTTTCAGGAGACACATACAACATTTTATTTTCTGACTTCTTATTTCTCCTTATTGGTTCCAATTCAATGAATAAATTATTCTTTAGAGATCTTGTCCCTAACATAAGATTTTCCTGATCTTTTTGAAATTGAGTTTTAGAGCTGCCACCTCACCTTATGTGAATAAATAAACTATTCAGAATCCTTTATCCCAGTAGAGTCTCACAACTATCACCAAAGATTCTGTAAATGCCTTTCACTAATATCGTCCCCAGTAGAGTCGCCAATTTGTTGGTGCCCAAAAATGATGGACTATTTTTGGCAAACAAACAAGCACACACTATTACCTCTACAATTTTGGCTTGATCGAACCAAGGTTGGTAGGCCTAAATTCACCCTAGATTAACAAGTTCCCTATGCTGCACAAAATTATGCCAGACAAACGAAATTCCTTCCAAAGGGGTAAATGATCTTTGAAGGGAAACAATACAATCTCCTGATAGCTTTAATCTATAAAATTTAAACTCAAACTGAATTATCACTAAGAAACCTTATTTCAGATGCCTATAGAAAAGTAATTAGATAAATTTGTATACTACAAAAGAAGAACCAGATAACAATTTTCAAACAATAATAAGATTAGTGCCTAATGAACATTTGGGTTATAGAGCCAAAAATTTCCAATCCTACGTATAATCAGAGATAGTTTTAAGAAAACTTACTTTTAATAAAGCAAGACTATCATTCCACAGGCTTCTGCTTGATTCACAATTCACATCAATTTACACAACTAATCTTATCGAGTTTAACTCAAATTAAGAGACCAATAAGAACAATGGTAGATACGCAGACCATACAATTGATACTCAAGTTGTATATATTAACTTTGAATTACAATATTCAGGGAATAGAACATAGTGGAACACTCTAATACACAGAGTATCCAAAAAACTAATTGAAAATAATAACATATAACTTCAAATAAACATAAGACAACTTATCTCATTTGGTATCTGAAAATTTGTGCATAATGACTCATATCTGCAATAGTATATGTTCTCCTCTGGAGTTGTCACTTCTAAAAAAATCTCATTGTAATTGTTTTTAGTTTATTTGACTCAATATTTATATGTTTTTCAAAAGTTCCTATGAAAGGACATACCCTTTCATAAATACCTAATCCCTAAAACTAACCCTAAATAATTTACAATAATTTAACCATATAAATGGTTTGAGGGAAAAACATTTCTCATATAACAAACAATATTTGACACATCTTTGGATAATTTACTTTGGTTATCATCATCTGTTTATGATATAAAACTCCTACACACCAAATCCGCAATTAGATAGTTTTTAATAAATTTTAATTTAGGGCTTATCATAATTAATAATGTTTTCAAATCTAAAATGATCCCTATATTAAAATTTATTAATTTTAATAATATATCAAAATAAATTATCAAGAGAAATATAACATAAAAATATATGTAGCAATGTATATAAATCTTTCTTTGATAAAATAAGCAAAGTACCAAAAAGATTTAAACATTTAATCAAAGGTATCCTCGTTTAATTAACAAAGTACAAAAATCCAATTAGTAAGATAAAACCTAAAATCCATTAATTGGAAAATAATTTTATATTTTAATTGAGATTTTTACTTTCAAATATTAAACATAATGTATTTCCTTTTCAAAATACCTTTTCCAAAATATGAAATAATATCAATTTCATATAAATATATTTCTAGAATCTAGGGTGCAATAATTGTAAATATTATAACTCACCCTAGAAAATAAAAGGGGAATAATTACCCTAGAATGATATTTAAATAATTTACATAGAGTAAGGTTTTTAATATTTTAGAAAGAGGATAAATAAAAGGTAACCTTAATTATGCACCTTTACAAAATAATAAAAGGAGCATAAGTATTTAAATCACCTAGTTAATATTTGCAATAACAAAGAGGCGAAAAATACAAATCAAATAAGGTAAAATAAAATCTATTACACCCTTTTACCCTAATATTTTTTGATTTTTTAAAATTATTATAGGGTAGAGTAAGAGATTATATTTAAGTATTTTGAAAACTTAAGTTTATGCCCAAGATATTAAAATAATTTCAAAACACATAAACATAATAACATTTTCCAAAATGAATTATCTTATTACATTATTTCACTTTAGTCATTTAGGGTAATTTAGGATACAGCTAAAATAAAGGAAATACATTTATGTGAAAAACTTTTAATAGCAAATATAAAAGAGAAATGAGATAACATGATTCTCTCTAACACATAACTCAAAGAAAACATTTAGACTAACTGGTTAGACGGGGGATGGGTAGGTAGGTAGGTAAAAGGGGTAGCTTGAGAGGTCGAGTGTTCAACTCCCGATCACCACCCTTTTACCCTATGTACCTATTTATTCTCTTTAATTTATTCTATTTCAAGAATGTTTATGCATTTAACCCATTAAAGCTTTTTCCTTATAAATATGAAAATAGGAAATAATGATGATTATTTAGGCCCTTTTAACTATTTAATTAAATTTCAAAATAGGGAAATATTTATGAAAATGAAAATAAATTTTATACTTTCCTGATATTTCACATATTGAGGGCCTAAATTTTTAGCTGCCAACATGGCTTTTGATAATTATCTGTATAAGTTACCCAGATATCCAAATGATAAATTCATCCTGGTAGAGCTTTGTAGGAAGATCTTAGAGGTTAATACCAGGTGTGGTGAACTTCATAAGGCAGGGATATGATTTCCCATAACATTTGGTCCTTATACATGCTCCTCTAGTTCCAACACTCATAACCTAGTAAGTTTTCTAAAGCCAAGTATTCATATGAGCAATATAGTGTGCTCTGAACACACTTTGACCTTTTAAACTTTGTTAAGGATAATTTTCAGCTTGGATCTACCTTCCACCATATCCCTACCCTAGAGGACTATTGGGAAAATAGCATGGATGATTATGACATGAGGGAGCGGTCATGGTCATGGCTCACAGTAGAGCAGATACAACTCTATGGAGTAAATATTGATGTGGAGGGGGTAACACATGATGGGGCAGATGTAATTTCCCCAAAATATGTGGGAAGGATAAAGGGAACACCTTTGAAGCCCATCACATTTGAAGGGCTAGAGCAGGATGATCTTGACCAATGGATGGCGCCCATCCTTAATCATATAATGGAGTGGATAAGATGGAAAAAGATAGGCAGGTGGGGATCCAGCACCACCAAATCCATGCCCACCCCAATACAAATCCTAACCGCATCAACTAGTAGGGTATCCAAAATAGGGCCACCAAATCCCAATGAGAAATAGGCAGTTGATGAGGATGATCAACCACCAAAGAAGGTACATATGCTGGAACAGACATGCAAGAGCGGGTCATTACCAATAATCAATCTTGACTCACAAGAAGCCTCCCAACCTGGAGAAGCTAGAAAAAAGGTCATGGTTCCTCAAGTGGAAACATGTGAGAAACCCCAAGAGAAGATAGTAGGGGCATAGACATCAGGGTTGTAGGTGTATGCACCCTAAAATGGTCGCCTAGACTTTGGGCCCCATTTCTCAATTTATCAAATCCCTGAATCAATATTTTCAAATATCAACAATATCAATTATATCAATTTCCTTGATCAAATCA
>MU223483.1:841043-865132 GCA_018584345.1 Thuja plicata
TGAGAGCAATTTTACAAATCTTGCAACTCCATGCATAGAGAGCTATGGATCGATTTGTGAGGGCTCATTCTTGAGTTTCCTTGCATGTAAGGATTCATAGAAGTGCACTATTTTGTGTGTACAGTAGGGAGATACATAGAAGGAGTAACTAAGCCCCAACCCCCACAAGGTACCTCGTCTCTCTGCCCCATCCTCAAAAGTGCATACTCATCCAATAGTGAGGAGGTTTCTTGATATAGAGAGTTTGGCTAGTGCTTCATGAGTTCTATCCACACCTTCATGGATAGAGAAAACATTTGAAAAAAAGAGGAAGAGAGAAGAGGATAGAATTCCTCCGAGTGACTTGATCACTCAGATCATGAGAGGCCTTGTAGTAACAAAAGGAAAAAAGAAAGCCCATGTATTATCTACACTAGGGAAGGATTCGGGGACAGGGCATGTACTATTGGAGATTTCCCAACCAAAGATGCTGGAAGAAACTTCTCCAGTGTCATTTGCAAATTATGAGGTGAGTAATAGATATAGGACCCTCTCATCATGATAGTTCAATAGATATGTGGGATTTTACCCATCAAGAGGTGAGGGAAAGATTGAACAACCTAAAGAGGAAAAGGCTAAACTCAAGTCTACTATAGTTCACCTTACAAAATATATCAGAAAATCCTTAACCCCATTTTCCTCATAGCCAGGAAAGTCATCCAATGAGACATTTGATCCCTTATCCTATACAAGTTAGGAGGTGATTGAATAATTACATGAGGATCGACACCTAGGGAAAATAGGAAGGGATTTGATACAAGATCTTAAGACCAGAGGGCTCCCTCTTATCAAATGCCTTGGGGAATATTATAAGGTTTATGTACATCTTAAGGATTTCATGAGGAATGATATTCAACTTCTCTGGGAAGAGAAGAGAATAATAGAGAGTCTCCAGTCTTCTTTAGAGGAGTTGATTAAGATGAAGATAGAGGATACAATCATCATAAAGGTATTGGAGATAGAATATGCACCTCTTCAGAGGTGGAATTATTCACTTTCATTCAAGAGGCACACTATAATAGAAGTCCATGAATAGCTAGAGATCCTTGTTAAAACCCTTCAAGAAGGCATCACGCATATGGAGAAATACTTCACTGAGATGGGTTTTGGTTCTCATTAGGGCGCGGGTGACGAGCTCATCAATGTTGAGGGTATGAAGAACAAATTTTAGCAAAGTATAGACAACATTATCAAAATTAAAAACTATCACAGTGGGAGTATAGCTAAACTAACAACCCTTGATGTGCAACTTGCTACAACCAATCAAGATGTCGAAGATATCTGCCAGTAGATCAAGAAAATAAAGGATGGTCATCTCATATGGACAGTGAGGAATGATCTAGTTGTCATCCCTAAGGATGATAACATGACACAAGTGCTCTCTTCCATGGATCAATATCTTAAAACAACAAAGGCTGGGGAAGAAGACCAACAACACGAAGAAACTTCTTGAGCTTAAAAATATAAGTACTAGATTCATTTGTATTTTTTTTCAGTATTTAGTATTAAACTCTACTATACTTGGTTGTTTTAAAATTTTAGAAAGGAGATAAGGGGAACGTCTATCCTATGTCTTAGACTTTATTTATTTTTAGATGAAATGATTAGTCTACATTCTTAATGAAGGAAACTGAATTTGATTAAGGTAGTTTACACATGCTATTGTTTGATTAATGAAATGATTCAGTGTAAATTATGATGGAACATGACTAACTAGTGAGAAAACCTTTGATTCCTTGACTAGCTAATTCATCTGCTCTTTTATTCCATTCTCTATAAATGTGGTTAATTGTTAATTTATCAAAATATTGGCAAAGAGAAATATCCCTAGCCAACATAGCGTCTAATCTCCAATTAAGGAGAGAGCCTTTTCTTAGGGCATTGATGATAATAGCTGAGTCGCCTTGAATTTCTAATTTCTTACATCCTAAATGTCTACATAGTAATAATCATTCTACTAGAGCATGTAATTATGCCCCATTGTTAGTCTCCTTTCCTATGTATTTAGCTAATATTGTCACCTTCTCTCCTTCCATATTGTGAATGGTACACCCAATGCCAGCCAAGCCTGGGTTACCTCTAGAAGCACCATCAAATTTTAATTTTAACCAGCCTTCATTTGGTGGTGTCCATTTACATTTGTCTCTCTTCTCTTTTGATGATATACCTCCATTTCCAATAAAAGGAGGGATAAAAAGACCATGCCACCTACCTCTCATCTTATCGTCCCAGTGTGACATAGTCATTTCCTTTTTAACCTTATTCATGTTATGATTGTTTGTTAATTCAACAATAGAGGCTTCAATTTTATTAATAAGTTGGCCTATATCCAATTTATTAATAAGTTGGCCTATATCCAATTTATTTCCCTGAAAAATCTTCCTTTTTCATTCTTTCCATATTTCTCATAAAATGATTGAAGGAGAAACAATCCATAGTGAACCATAAATCCTTCCTTGTCTGAGGAAAGGCCAATATTTTAGTAAATCAGTTATATTGTTTGGGAGCACAGATACCCACCCAAGTTGTGAACATAACCATGTCCAGCATTGAGTATAGTATGTACATCTAAGAAGTAGATGATCAATTGTATCCTCATCCTTCTCACATAAAGAGCATCTACTTGGGCCATGGTAGCCCATCTTCACAAATTTCTCAGCTGTTGGAAGACAATCTTTATGCAAACATAAATTTGTTGGAGGGTAGTTAGAGTTATTTATAATTCATGATATCAACAATTTATATCCTTCCTTGACTGAATAATCTCCCCTTTTACTACCATCCCAAACTAGCATATCCTTTTTGAGGTTTAAAGATGTTTTCCTGTCTTCCAAAATTTTGTTCAAAGCTGCAGCATATGTTGGGGGAGGACCAAGATCTACCCAGTTCTTCCATTGCCATCCCATACCCTTGTCTATAAAGGTAACATAGTCAATAACACTCTTCCCTAATTTATCTGTCAGCAACCTACGAGCATTCGCTAGATTCATATTACCATCCAAGGCACTATAACCACCCCAAGAATCTTCTTAGAAAAGGGCCTCTTCCCCTTTCCAAAGATTCTATGTAAGTTTATCTTGGATGATGTATCTGCAGTCCAACATAAAATTCCATATCCTGGATCCTTTAGGGGGAGACAATTCCCTAAAAATATTGATGGGATCCACATTGGAGAGTTATTTTGTTGTAAGTATCTTGACCCACTTCAGATGTGGGGTTTTATACATTCTCCATACAAGTTTTGCACCTAGGGCTTTACTCTGTAGTGTAATATCTTTTATTCTGGCACCCCCTTCATCTTTTGGGCGACACACCTTATCCCAGGCCCCTCCACCCCGCAGGAACTACGAGATTGCTCCAAGGATGCTTTTGTCATTCAGGGGTCATAGACTAACCAGACTTTTTCTTATCCCTGGTACCTTACATGAAGAAAGACCTAAGAATTTTTTTAATTTCCTCCCTATTTTTCCTTGGAAGATCAATGCAGGCCATTTGAAAAATGGGTTGAGCAGACAGAACAGACTGAACCTTTGTTGCTCTGCCAGCCGAAGAAATCCATTCTCCATTCCATGTTACCAACTTGTGATTGATTTTTTCCATGATATTATTCCATAATTTTATCATTCTAATGCCTTTTTCCAAGGGAAGTCCTAAATATTTGTAGGGAAGATTCCCTGATTTGAAGTTGAGGATTTTACGAATCTCCATTTTAGTTGCAGAAAGAGTTTTAAAGATAAAAATTTTAGTCTTTTCAGGATTGATTTCTTGTCCAAAAGAAAAGGCATATAGTCCAAAAATATATTTATATGTTATTGATTACTCCTTAGAGATATGGCCGTAAAGCATAGTATCATCCACAAACTTTTGATGCATCATTGATTCAATCCCACTAGCAATCTTTATTCCTTTAATCCTATCCTCTATCCTGGCCATATTGATGGCTCGCCCTAGAGCTTCTTCCATAATTATAAATAGAAAGGGTGAAATTGAATCACCTTGCCTCGGACCTCTATTAATCCCAAAGAAGCCTTTTTGAGTTCCATTAACTATAATAGAAAATTTTGGGGTAGAGATACATTCAAATATCATATCTGCCCACTATTTCGCAAACCCAATGGAAATCAAACACTTTTTTAGAAAAATCCAATAAACTCTATCATAAATTTTTTTAATATCTAACTTTATTAACATACTCGGGTCATGATTATTTTGGAAAGAGTGAATATCTTCTTGTGCTATGATAACCCCATCATATATTGATCTATCTTGGACAAAACCTGTTTGCTCCTCACTAATTAAGTTTGGGAGGAATTTTTGCAGCCTACTAGCAATTGTTTTAGTGAATAATTTATACAAGGTATTACATAGTGCTATAGGCTTAAAATCATCAAAGGACTCAACTTTATCCTTTTTGGGGGATGAGGGAAATAAAGGTATTGTTAACTTCTCTTAAAAAATTTCTTGAATTTCTTAGCCCTTCCCGTGCCACAGACACATCATCACCTATGAAGTCCCAACACTACTGAAAAAACATGTTGGGAAACTGTCAAGTCCTAGAGATTTGTCAAGGTTTATTTTAAATAAGATTAGCTTCACTTATTCCTTGGTAATTTTTTTCTAACTAAAAATTATTCTGTTCAAGGGAGATAATTTTGGGGATGTTTGTAATAATGCTATCATGGGCATCCATATTCCTTTTGCCTTGTCTACTGAAAATTTTCTCAAAATGCCTTATCGCCTCCTTTTCTATACCTTCAAGTTCATCAATTACTTCCCCATCCATTATTTTAATGGAGGTGATCGTGTTTACTATTCTTCTATGTTTAGTACTATTGTGGAAAAAATTGCTATTTCTGTCCCCAGCCTCCAACCATGTCTCCCTAGATTTTTATTTCCAAAAGATTTCTTCTCTTGCCAGTACCTCTTCATATTCCTTCATTAATCACGTTTCCTCCTGGTATAGGGTAGAATCCATACCTTTAGCCATTAGTTCCTTATTTAAATTTGCCATTTTTTCCTCCAAAGTATTTTTGTTTGCAAAAATGTTCCCGAAATGATCAGCGTTCCATATTTTTAAATTTTTTTAATGATTTTTAATTTGTTTACCACCTAATATAGCTTAGATCCAAATACCTCAATTTTCTTCCACCATTTTTAAATCATATCCAGAAAAACCTCTCTCTTAAGCCACATTTGTTCAAATTTGAAAGGACAGTTATCCGGTTTACCCTCTTTGATTATATTTAGTATTACTGGGTAATGATCCGAAGCTAAAATGGGTTTAATATCCATAGACACATCGAATGGTAAGTCTAAAAGGTTAACATAGATTAAATAAATTTGTCAAGCTTCTTAAAAATAAAGTTGAAACCCTCCCTCCTATTGTTCCAAGTAAAAGCATCCTTTGGTGTGCAGACCTCAAAGAGGCCATTCCTATTGATCCAATTATTAAACATCTCAACAGCATGGGGGAGTCTTTGAAGGTCACCACATTTCTTTGAGAGTTTAGTAATTGTATTAAAATCCCCTCCTATGATTGATATATCACCTAAACAATCCTCTAACTTCTTCTAAAATTCCTTCCATACTATTTCCTTCTCTAGATTGGGGGTAGGGCCATAAACATTGAAGATCCTGAAACATAGTGATGTCTAGAGACATTTAACAAGTCCACAGCTCCAGTTAATGTGATACTCTAGAAATCAATTAGAGATACTGTCCTAGGATCCTAAATGAATCCCAAGCCTCCAGAGGATCTGCTAGCAGGAACTCCCCAGAATTCTCTAAAACCCAGTGTTTTTTTAAAATTCGTTATTTCTTTGTTGTCCAATATGGTTTCTTGTAGCATAATTATATCAGTTTTAGTTTGAGAAATGCAACATTTTAATTAATCTACTTCTTTTTAGGGGCATTCAAGCCCCTAACATTCCAAGTTAGGATATTCATGGCACATTGAAAAGGAACTTCCCCTTCCCTGAATTAAAAATAGTCGTCAATTTAGCTTGGCCAACAACACATCCATCCAATAATCTTAATTCCTATTTTGATTTCCTTCTTCTTTTCTTATTAGATTTGGCACAATTAGGGGCATGCAAAATAGGAAGAGTAGATGTTATCCCAAGTGTTTCCTGATCCTTTTCCTCTCTATCATCAAGATCTAATAGGATATTATCAATATCTATTGAATTCTGATCATCCTCAGCCTCCAGACAACCTTTGATCAATAATTATCTTTGTCTCAAGAGTTCCTCCTTGGCACATATTTCATTCATAAATTGATCCATTAAATCATTAACAATGAATTCACACAGATGTTTAGTTAATTATCTCACTTCTTCCTTCATCGCTGAAGGGCCTTCAATATTGTCATTAATAGGATCAACCTCATCCTAGCCTTGGGCTGCATTTGAGATGTTATTACTAGTATTAGTGGTATTTTCTCTGTAGATTTCCATTAGATCAGGAATTGTCTTAGATACAATATGAAAAACACCTTCATTATCATTGAATTTTACCGAAATTCCTCCATGTGAGACCTTTGATTTTAAATTTCCTTCCACAATTTCCCCTTCTTCGATTTCCTCTACTGGAGACACAGTCTTCACAGTAGGAAGGGAGACATTACCCACAATGTGAGGAGAGATAATCTTTGTGTCCATTTTAAGCTCGTCTTCCATTTCTGTGATAAGTTCTGATTGAAGTAATTATGGTTTAGTGACATAAATATCCTTCAGGCACTAAATAGTAATCAGATTAATCATGCAAGTGTCAATGTCCATATTGACAATAATTGTACTATCAGATTTGGGTCTTTTAGTTTCTACCATACCTACATATTTCTCTATCTGATTACGTATGTTTACAAAGAAATCTAAGCATATCAATTTAACGGGAATATTTGGCAAAATAATAACTCTATCATTTTTTTTTAAAAATTAATCTTTTTGGATCAAAATTTGGGATCCAATCAATAAAGGTAAAATTGCAATTTTTGAAACTAGGGTTTTCTAAATTTATAAAATTATCCTTTAATTCAATACTATTGCATTTTAAAATAAAAAAACCTTCCGAGGGAAGAGTAGTACTTACCTGTCCTTTATATTTATTTTCAAACCAATCAACAATTTCACTAATAGGTGTGCCATATCCATTCCACCAAGCGAAAATAGTGAATTTTTCACATAGCTCTTTAATCTTCTCAATCTTCCCTTATTTCATATGGATAACATTTTTTGCACCTGGAACCACATCTAAATTTTTATTAATTATGGAGGGTGACAAGCCTCCATCATACAGTCCAGCGGATGATCGGAAATTCGTGGAATGTCGACTGTTGATGCTTGCAAAGTGATTCTTATGCGGTAGTCCCAGATTGACATGGGGTAAAATCAGAGGATTGGGAAAGGAAGGTAGACCAGGTAGATCCCGATGAATTGCATCAAAGGTAAATTATGTAGGGGGATACCAAAATCCTTTTTCACTATCAGTCACCCAAAATGGCTCAAACCCGATCTCTTCTTTGTTTTAACCTTCACCCATTGATTAGGGTTATCTTCTGTCATTTCAACATTACAATCCAAGCGATGCTTCAAAGAGGCCAGGATTGGAATAGATTTTAATTCATCTTCATATTTCGATCCAGAAATACTACCACAATTATTGTAGGAATATTTAGTTTTTGCGCAAAAAAGGAGAATTGTCGATCATTTTTTTCCATGGAGAAAGAAGTCAAATGTGATCTAGAATAGTTGAAAGGGGCTCTCCAAGAAGAGGAACAGAGGCCTTGCTAACTCCAAACTTTCGCATCGAAAAAAGTAGTAGATCTCTTTCATAGGGGGAGAACTCCCTTTGAAAAATGAGGAAGTGGAGCACGCTGAGGACCTGAACCTCAAGAAACCATCTTGCGCTTAGGGTTAGGATGCAGTAGATCTAGATCATGTAATGGAGTTATCTTAGTGACAAAATTCTCTCTAGGATAGTCATTTTGAAAGCTTGCAAAATTTTTCCAAAATTTAGCAGAGCGAGCCATTATTATTGAATTCTAAAAAAAACAAGTATTTTTATATTTTACCATATAGGTAAATTTGATATATTTTCTTCGTGAAAGAGAAAAGAAAATTAATTAAAAATAATAACACAATGTATTGATATTTAAGGAATTTTTACATTGTAATTAACATTTATTCATGTATTTAATCGTACAAATAACATTGATAATTTTTCTTGGTGAAAGATAAAAGGAACATTAACTAAGAATAAATGGAAAATGAATTATTATTTAAAGAGAGGTTTTACATTGTACCTACTATTTATCTTATATTATATATGCATTTAAATGAATATTTGAATATTGGAATACATAAAACATTCTTTATTATATTTTAACCTAGAGTTGTTTTACTATCATGGAGATTAAGTTGGGAGCAATAAAGTGATCTATGTAAAACTTTGAGTTCTATATATAAGGCATGTAGAATGTTTTAAAAAAAAAGGAACTAAAGAAGGAGATCCAATGAATTGTCCACATGTGTAAGTCCTTTTTACAATGAATCGTAGTAGGAACAAAGTAAATATCTTTATATGGATGATGTCTAAAATATTCATGTATCCTTAGGAGATAGTAAATTTCTTCTAAATACTTTCGAGGAGAGTTTATTTATATTTTTTCTTCAAGTGGGTTCATGTGGAATAGTTTAATATAATTGTTATGGACAAGTATAGGATATTGGTAAATAGACAAGGGTGGGTTTCTACTTTAGATTTGTTTGTCAATAGTGATCTCAAAATTACTTCTACCAAAGCTATCATTTTACTCATTTTGATACTAGACGATTACTATGTTTTCACTCTCTATCATATCATGATGATGGGACACTGCATGTTTATATGTGAAATGTTAGTTGCATCATGATGCATTTGATTCCATCTTTCCATATCGGTTCTGATTGCTAGGTACCTTAGGCAAGGTTAGGATCCCTTTAATACTTGAAGAGCACTAGAGGAGCTTACACTTCAGGGTTGGGTGGAAAAACACTTGGATCATACTCTCATCTCACGATTAGTAGATAAAGGAGAGTCAATAGTGACTAGAGACTACATTATTTCACAGTATCATTGTACATTATTATTGATGTAAAAATTGAACTTTATTGTCTCATTTATTGTATTATCCCTCATAAATGTAAATAAACATTGTCAAACATTATCTATTTAGTTGTATTATGGAGATTTATGAGAAAATGCAGGAAATTTAACTTTATGAATGTCTACGTCTCTACAATAGTCGAGTTCCTTAATAAAATTTATAACATCATTTGTGAGTTTGGTTGATAGTTTAATTAAAATGTTACTATCAAATTGGATGCTATTGATGTTAGGATATATCATTATTGTACATATCTCACCATTAATATACGTTACTTGTACAAAACTTGATATATTGGATCTTGCAAATTGTTTGGTTTTATGATATGTATTATAACTTAGAAAAAAACTGATTTTGATTCTGATGGTATTTATTTCAGTGCAAAATAAATTTATTATTTAACACTTTTATGTATAAATTGGATGATTGATAGAATGACAATTTCTCCTTTAAAGAAACAACTTCACATATAAATTATCATGTATAAAATTGATAGTTAATAGGGAGATATCAACATGATACCCTTATCTAACATAGATTTGAATGTTTTCAATATTAATACTTCTATATCCTTAACTTCTTTTAATTAAGTATATTTAAAATATCTATATGAATTCAGGGTAAATTGATTCAATTATGCATTATGCATTGAGAAGATAAACATCTCAAAACTTCTTAAAATAAAAGTAAAAATAAGGTATGTGAATTTTCACTTCCTTAAATTTAATAAATCTAACTTAAATAGTTAAATTGAATAATAAAAATAGCTTTAGCTACTATTTATTTTTATTAAAGAAAATTTGTTATAAAAAATTTAATGATATGTCCAAGGGGTTGACCTCAATTGGTTAGAGCTTTGGGTTTGTACTGTGGAGAACCGAGTTCAAACCCTCCATAGGGACATCTTGTGTGACTCTTAGTCTTCTTAATTGGCTTATGACTTCTAGTGTGTTTGCTCGAAAGAAGCTGATATTTGTAAACAATCTCATGAACATATCAATAAAGACATAAATTTGAAGATCATGCAGAAACATTAAATACCACCAAAAAATAAAATAATATAATATAATACTACATGGAAATATCAATAAAACATTGCTTATAAGTATTAATTCCTGATATACCACTATTGATCAACCTAATTTTGATATTCATTATGATATCTTAAAAAACAGGCTGTCGACATAAATTTTACAGGCTGTCTACTGAAATTATTAGTCCTTGTTTAAGTTTGATTATCTCAGACTATCCCCACGTTTTTTTACGTTCACTACTATTAACTTGCATGGAAGGTCAATGAATAGCATAATCGGTACGAGCCGTATTCTTTTAGACTGAAACATTTGCATTACTTAATCGTGGCAGAACTTCTGATACCCACAGAAACTGTGTAACACTAATTGTCAACCACCTCTACTGTCTTGCCTCATCAAATTGCTTCACATGCTTCTGTCAATGATCTTTATTAATTACAGACAATAAAGGCAGAATAGTTTCTCAGTATAGTATACTCATCTTTCATCTCCTACACAAGCTTTTTGGAGGGTTGCTCTTTTTCTAGCTTTCTAGACAAGCTCTCTCATAAATGTAATGGACACTACAGACAACTGATATAGATTTTGCCCATGACCAACTTTCAGAATTTACACTTTCCTTTCTATGGTAATGCTAAGTTTGAATGCATTAATGGCTACTTTAAGTAGAATGAGATTTGCATCTGCAATCATGCATTGGGAACTGTAAAATGACAGAACTTAGTCTAAATGGGTTGTTTCATATTGCAGAGACAGTGTTGGAACTTTTTGAGATTGATCTGAACTCAGCCTATGTAATCTGCTGGTTCTTTTAATGTTCCATCTCAATTAGATTTAGTTGTTTTGTAAAATTTTACAAATATGAATAATGGGTTGGTTGTTTAATCTCATTTCAATATGTAGCATATAATTTTAATGACCATTTAATTTCAGATATGAATGATGGGTTGGTTGGTCAATCTCATTTCAATGAGTGGCTAATAATTTGATGGTCATTTAATTTCATTTTGTTGTTTAAATCTTTTGTAAAGTTTCACTTTAATTTTGTCTAACTGTTCTTGTTGATGACAGTATTTTTAAAGCTCATAAATGTTTTGTCAATTTTGTCTGGCTGCTTATTCTGTCTAATTATCTTGTAAGCTCATGTTGATTGTTTAGGTTCATCTATCTGTTTTATTTTATTCAATTATTTTTTAAAATATATCTAATTTTTTTTCCCTTAAAAACAAATTCTTGTTGAATATCTAATTTTACTCATTTACTTAATTTTGTTCAATTGTTATAAAATTAAATTTTAACTTAAATATCAATTAATAACAATTTTGAAAATAATATACATTTTTTCTAAAGTTTCAAATAATAAACAAAATACTAGTTTTACACAAATTTGAAAGTGGTAAAATGAGATTTTCTTATAAAACTTCATAACAAAAAAGACAATGATGTTTAATTTTACTTATATGTTTTATAAAAGTTATTTGATTATTTGTATGATTATAATTAAGAAATCATGTAATAATTGTTAAATTTCTCCAATCTACATATTTTTATTGATTTTCTTTGTTAATTATTAATTTTATTCATTTGTTTAAGTTTGCTCAACAGTCTTTAAAATTAATTAAGTTCTACTTAATCATGAACTAACTATTGAAGGATACTTTTATTTGATATTGTAAGATAAAGAAGATGGATAATTTATATATGTGACTTTTATTTTTAAAAATGATTAAGTTAATTGAAAAATTTATAATATTAATATTGTATGAGTTTTTTATTAGTTCATTTTAAAAAATAAATATATAAGAGATAAAAATTTATTTTAGATTAATTTAAATAATACATTTTAAAATATAATATAAGACTCAAATAGTAATTAATTACATTGATAATAGTTTTTTAATTTTCAAGTGAAAAATTGAAATATCTATATGAAAAAGGTTGCATATGGATTTCTTGTTAGACTTATTTTGTATATAAAAAGCATTAAGAATAAACTTCATTCTTAAATAATATTTTTTAATATATAATATAAGATTCAAATAGTAATTAATTACATTGATAATAGTTTTTTTAATTTTCAAGTGAAGTTAATTGAAATACCTATATGAAAAAGTTGCATATGGATTTCTTGTTAGACTTATTTTGTATATAAAAAACATTAAGAATAAACTTCATTCTAACTTTAACTTGGGGCAATCTAACTAATATGCACACAAAATATATTTGTAGACATCATGGAGTGGTTGTGGTTATATTTTGTCTCATTGGTCATGTTTTTAATCAAATTGTTTGTCCTCCTATCTATAATATTGAAAACAAAATGTTGGCTAAAAATTTGAGATATTGTGGACATGCGCTTGTATACACTTATGAATAGTCTTGGTATACACTTTTCTAAATGTGGTACATTCAAATTCAGATATATCATTTAAATTAACAAATATTAAGATTTATTGAAGTTGATTCCACTTTCAATACCCAATATGACATCCCTACCTATACAAACTTTATTCTATAAATGTTTCAATAGACATTACAATCATAAAGTGTCTCATTTATATGTCCTCCATCAATTTGTCTGTCCTCCTATCCACAGTATTAAAAATAGACTGCCACCTAACCAATATGATATATTATTATTTGAATGCCCATTTATACTATAGGTGCATCCAGCATGCTGGATAGCCATTGCAAAGTTTTGAGAAGCTGGAGGAGTTACGTGCCCATGACGTTATGGGAGACGAATATTCCCTGAAAGGGACAGACCTTTGTGTTGGCGTGGGGTGAATGTTAAAATGATTACTTGTGGAATCTCTTTTAATTCCACCAATAATTGAATAGCGCTGCTTCACCTTACAGTCAAAGCTTGATAGGAGCACCACTCAGTCTCTATATATGCATATCCCCATCTAACATTCTTGGTGCTGAGAAAGAAAGATAAGGGAAGAAGCAATGGGACGGACACCTTGCTGTGCCAAAGTGGGTCTGAACAGAGGCCCATGGACGCCTGAGGAAGATCTTCGTCTGTCAAATTACGTTGAAACCCATGGCGAGGGCGGCTGGAGAACCCTCCCTAAGAAAGCAGGTATGCCCACCAAGAGTTTTTTACTCAAAAGATGTGATTTTTATGCTCATCTTGCAAGATTCAACTGGTTTTTGTGGAATGCAGGCCTGCTCAGGTGTGGGAAGAGTTGCAGGTTGAGGTGGATGAATTATCTTCGACCTGATGTTAAAAGAGGCAAGATTCTGCCTGACGAAGAAGATTTGATACTAAGGTTGCACCGTCTTCTGGGAAATAGGTAAGGTAGGGTAGGCAGACTAGTATTGGGCATTAAAAAGTTCAGAATTTAGATGATCAAAACAAGATCTTTTTCTTACCAGTTTTAGCAGTCTTTGATATTTTAGTAGAAGGCTAGAGAATTTGAGGATTTCCAATATCAGGATTCAATTGGGTAGTTTTGGAATGAATGAGTGGATTCAAAAATATTATAATTATATGGGCTATGAAAAATACTTCAACTATTATTTGAGAATTTCAAATAATAATCAGAGTTCATCTGTGTAGTTTTTAAGCTAATGGATTTTATTCAGAAATTATCCAGTTGGAGCCTGATGTAATATTATAACTTGATACACTGCTAAAAATACCTCAATTTATCATTTGAGAATTTTAGATATTAATATCAGAGCTCAACTGCTTAGTTTTTATATCAGTAGATTTCACTCAAAACTATCCAGTTGAATTCTGATATTATTATCATGATTTTATGAACTGTACAAAATACTTCAACTTATTGTTTGAGAATTTTAGATATTAATATTAGAGTTCTATTGCATAGTTTTTGAGTCAATGAGTTTCACTCAAAAACTTGAAACACTGCGGAGAATACTTCAACTTATTGTTTGAGAATTCTAGATATTTATATCAAAGTTCAACTGTGTAGTTTTTGAGTCCATGAGTTTCACTCAAAAACTATCATATTGAATCTTGATATTAATATCATAACTTGAAGCACTGCGAAAAATACCTCAACTTATCGTTTGAGAATTTTGATATTAATACCATAATTTGAAACACTGCGAAAAATACTTCAACTTATTGTTTGAGAATTTTAGTTATTAGTATCATAGTTCAATCAGGTGTAGTTTTTGAGTCCATGAGTTTCACTCAAAACCTATCACATTGAATCTTGATATTAAAATCATAACTTGAAGTACTGTGAAAAATACCTCAACTTATAGTTTGAGTACTTTTGATACTAATATCAGAGTTCAACTGTGTAGTTTTTGAGTCGGTAGGTTTCACTCAAAAACTATTCAGTTGAATTCTGATATTACACTAAAAAAACCCTTGCTTATGAATTGAGAATTTTTTGAGGAGAAATAGCTCTAGGGTTTCTCTCATTTGGTTTTTTTTCTTAGGTGGTCTTTAATAGCAGGTCGAATGCCGGGCAGAACTGACAACGAGGTGAAGAACTATTGGAACACCCATCTCAGCAAAAAGCTTATCACCCAAGGCATAGATCCCAGGACTCACAAGCCGCTCTTTGTAAAGGACAATCTCTGTGATGGCACCGTGGATGAGAATGATATCAGTCCCAATTCCCCAGTTCAGATCAGCACAAGTCCTATCAGAGAAAATACCACTATTCCTGCTACTTCAACTGAGAAAGCAGGCAAATCACCTGTTCAAAGTGTTAATGATACCAATTCTGAAGCTTCCTGTGTTCCTCTATCTCCTGCCCTTGATTTCTCCATTGATAACCAATTCCCTCTCCTTCCCATCCTTGTGAATTCAGGAGATTTGGGCACATCCTTTGAACAGAATGTAGAAAATATGGAAAGCAACCAAGCAAATCTTGAACCCTTCCTCAACTGCAATTCTATGGCAGTCCCTCATCAAAGCACAGAGAATTTTAACTTGGATGTAAGAAGACAGTGGAGCTCAAGTCAGGCTTCTGTACCTGAGTATTCATCATTTCAGGGATGTGGCACAATACCCACAGCTAACAATAAATTGAGCAGTACAAATTGTACCAATTCAGCTTTCAATTTTCCTTATCCCAGTACTACAAGTTATATGGGCCTAGGTTTTGGTGATTGCAGTTCAAATATGTTTTCTTCAATCATGGAATCTTTTGCTAATGAGGAGTGGGCGCATGTTACTTCTGCACAGAACCCTGCCAATCTTAGTTATGATTTGTCATCTCTGCTTTCTCCATCTGCTCAATTTCATCCCTCTAAATGACCCAGAAGAGGAAGATGTTTTCTGTAGTAAAGAAATGTCTGTATGAGAAAGATGTTTTCTGTAATTAAAAAAAACTTTAAATGTTTGAATCAATGATTTGTATTGGCTTATTGCTCCATTATTGTTTAATAAAATCTGTAAACCTGCAGGTCGTGTAATGAAGTATTGTTAGCCAGTTACAAATGCATTAAGATATATATGCTTCAACTTTGTATGTAGAACCCTAACAATTTCCTTAGCTTGTTAAGAGAAAAAAAAATTCAAAACAAATGGTTGAGATACTAAGTGAAAGAAATTTGTTAGAAGAAATGATTCAGTTATCTGAAAGAGTTAGAAATAGACTGTATGACTCTACATTTCAAAATAACAGTGTTCTAATATTTTGGAATCACTATCATTCCTAAATGAAAAGTAAGGTAAATTTTGAAGATAGGAGCGATAAGTTGGAAGATCATGCATTTTTTTTTTTTATGATAAGGTTTCAAACACTACCCTAAAGGATCTCTCTCTATCATGCCCACTGTACATATACAGATTCAATAGAGAAGTATTGCAATAAGAAGCATGGATAACAGGAAAACCAAGTTTTCCATACTGGAGTATTAAGGCAGCCATGAAAATTGACGTTCAACTTGAGCTACAAAAGTCTAGGCAACGATCTGGATAAGATAGTTAAAAATTCATATTAATAGAAAAAATATAAAATCCATTGGCATGGTTTAATCCAGCTCCAATCTATTTCTTTCATTATTGAAAGGATGAAAATGAGTATGGTTGGGGCCATGAGCTACTCTTAATAAAGAATATGTCACATTTTTATATGTTAGTACACACAAATATTCCAATTAAGGTGGACACAAAGAAGGGTAAATTATAAGGATATACTAATCTTAACATTAAACTTTGTTCCAACTTTAATGTACATATGAATAACATGAAAATGCTTTTCAAAATATATGAACATTCTCAATCTACACAAAATATCCTATATAATAAAGGATATGTCTTTATGGATGTTAATGAAGAAGAAGAAAATATAAGAGTAACCCATTATTTTAATAAAGGTGCTATGTATTTTTTTTTAATCAATAAAAGACCAAAGCTAAGGATTGAATTACTAAAAGAAATTATATACATAATTGAGACCAAAAGTATAAGAGATAATAGTATAAAACCATGTTATGTCCAAAAAAATCTTAAAAGAGTGTCTATGACACTCTAAGCTTCAACATATAACCTTCCAAAAGCCTATAGAAGATATTACTCCTAAATGTAATCCTAGATACTGTCCAAAGGTGCTAATGTATTTTAATTTATTTACATTTTTTATTTGAAAAATTATGTTTTTGATTGGTGGTAAAAACAGGTTTTTATGGGGACGTGAAACCCCTTACATTCAAAACAAAAAGATAGACAGCATAAAAAGAACTAAACAAAGATAGGACTGAGACTCAACCCGCAGCACCTAGGACCAGAACAGAGGGCCAAAGCTAAAAGCCAGAAACCAGCTAGTCCCTCAGGCAACCAAAATCCAAAAAGCGAAACAACAAGGAAAAACAGGGGAGAATTAGGTGAACTCCAGAAGGGAGATCTTTTGTAAGTAACTTTTAATTTTATTTTTATATTTGATAAAAGCTAATGTTCATTTTTCAATAACTATTTTGTTTTGTTTTCACTTTGAAAAGTATATAAATTTTATATACTAATACTTATTTTTTATTTATTTTATTTAAGCATTATTAATAGTATCACATTAATTTATATTTACAATTTTAATTTCATTACATTTAAAAAAAAAATGACCTCACTCTAAATAGTTTTTCTATCATAGTCATGAAATCAAATGATTCTCCCTTACTACCTCTATAAGCTAGACCTCTTAGTATAGTTTTCTATTTTAATTTTAGCTTAAAAAATTTAAAGTGTTATTAAAGGTTAATGCTCAATATATGAAACACTAAAATCATTGCTAGGAAACTATTGCTCTAAGATAAAAGTGTTTTAATGCTTGACTATTATAATAATGATCTCTACCTTTCACCATCCACATGAAACATTTCTACTATTGAATTGTGCCTCATAAATAACTTATTTCCTCTTGATAGAAATAAGTATAACACCTTAGATTTTAATGATCATATAATCTTTTGTTATTTTAGTAAAAAAATATACATTAATGGATCAAGATACATTCATTGATCTAACTTGTGGAACTAATCTAAGCCCTATGGAAGTGGTCCAATAAAGGTAAATTTAAGAATTTATTTTACCTCAGTTTCTACATGTCTTTAAGTTAAGATGGTGTATAGAGACACTATTGAAGATATTGAAAAAAATAGTAAAAAATGTGAAAATCAAAGACATTATCCAAAAACCTCTTTTTGAAAAAAAAAAATATATTTTGAAGATATCCAAAAACCTCTTAATAATGTACATAAGCGACAATAAATGTAATGGAATATTATGAAACAACATATCACATGACATGTTAATATTGGCTAGTAAAATGGGAAAGATTACATTTGGAAAAGTAAGCATGCCAAATTATTTTAAAATAGAAATCATATCTTTAATGAAAAAAATAAAACTATTTTTTAATTATAAAAAAGAGAAAAGTGGAAGATGTAGATTTTTTGAATAATCAGTATTATATCATTAAAAGGATATAGAACATTTATATTTCAAAGATAAGATTATATATTTAGTGACCAATGTGCATTTGATTTCATGTTACAATTCACAATATATCATATTATATCAAATAACACATTAGTAATTCCTTCAATTAGAAAGATTCAAAAAATCTTCATAGAAAATTAGGTCTTATCTACACATATGCAAAATAATTTTAAAAAATAAATATATAGGTAATATACTTATACATAAGATTCATATAAATTAATTGAATTTGACAAAATGGTTTGGTTAGATCTAAATGTTTGTAATAAAAAATCTTAATATTATTTTAGACGTACTGAAAGGATTGTAGTTCAATTGATTGTCACAATTGGTGAGGACAAGGGAATGAGATATAGAAATTCATCCACAAAAGTATAAAACAAATATAGACCTAAATGTCAAAACATCTCTCTCTCTCCCTCTCTCCCTCTCCTTGGTTGGCATGCATCATTCTATTGTAAATTTCAAGATAAAAAGTAATAGTAATAGTGCAAGTTCTTATTTTTCATATTAAAACGATGATCATTGGTAAATTATCTTATCTAAAGATTATTATTTAGGAAATGTATAATAAATAGATTTATATTATTATACATTAAGGAGTGAAATGAAATATTTGTTAGATTTGAGTTTTAAGTTTAAATTTAGATGAAAAAGTCGAGTTTAAATTTGGTTGAGAATGTCAAATTAAAATTTAATTCAAGTGTTATTTAAGTATTATAAAAATTGTTTTGAAATTATAATGAATTTAAGATTGGCATTTCCAATTCATTTTTTAAATATAAGTTAGAGATTTCATAACATTTATTTGGTAAATTGTTTATTCTACGACTACAAGATATGTCTCATTATAAATATAATACCTAATTACTATAATTTTTTTTATTCATGTCATATGAAAATTCTTAAGGTTATAGGTTAAAAAAATAAATTTCATAATTTTTTGCTCAATTAATTTGTCTAGAATATTATTTTTTCAAAATTAACACTAAATAAAGATAAAAATAACTCTTTATATATAATATACATCTCACATTTGTTTACTACTTAGGTTGTCAAAATGATAGTTACAGTTTTAAAAAAATATTATAATAGTGCCTCATTAAAATATCCAATTTTCATGAAAATAATTTAGTTTTCTAAAATAAATTTGTCTCTAAACACATTTCATTTTCTATAGTTTTATTCTTCACTTTTTCAAAATTATATAGATAATAATCGATTAGATTTTTTTAATGTGAAGTTACTTGAGTTTATTTTCTATTGTTCTGATAAATGGGTTGAGGCTAAATAAAACATTAAAATATATAGTAAACAATAAAATTGGTAATGAATGGTAAACACTCTTACTTTGATGTGCTAATAAAATTTATATGATTCATATTGTATGCATTATGTATAATTAATATTTTAGAGGTGAAACTTTCATACCCATATTAATTTTCAATTATCTTATTTTAAGAGAATAGATTAATATATATTACATATTGATAAAAGGTGCAAACCTATGGCTATGATATTTTATCATGTTTCCAAATTGAAGATGATTTGTATGTTCCTACTTATTAGTCTTATCATATCTTATGATTAGTTCGCTTTGATAATCTATCCTCAAAGGAGATTTACATTTCCTTGTCATGCTTCAAGCACTATTTAATCATATTGTATATATTGGGGGTCATTATATTTGCATACACCCTCATTATTACATTGTGTCTATGTGCATACTATATGTTTATCCAACTATATCACCATTCTAATTATCACATGACATCAACTAGAGACTAAAGGTCATTTTTATCTAATTTCTAGGGCAGATATATATCTTTATTGCTTATATTATCTATTGGGCCTTATCCTACTATCATATCATATCATATCACAAAGGCTTCACTTAGTGAACCTGGGTCATAGCATGTGCATTCATGGCATACTAAAGAATACCCTTATTTTCAAAAAATATTGTCCCAATTTTCTTTTTTGTCACCCTCCTCCAATACCCACTGAGTTCCCCCACACCCCTTTTCCTATATAAGCCCCCACCACAAAAAAATAACCCCCCTATATATGCAATATATTGCCCATTTAATACCCTCAAATATGAATGTATGTGATAATCTAATATGACATGCACCTAGATATATCTCACCACTAGGCGTCTATTGCATTGCCCCAACCATTTTTTCTCTTGCTCTCAAAAACACATTGAAGAGACATATTTCTTTTCTAACTTTTTATGTAGTCTCTTGAGTGTTCCTAATCATATAAGAATTCACCATTTTCATTTGTCCATATTAATGATGAAAATTTATGTATATTGCTAGCCTATGTTCTTACTTCAAAATGAATACAAAATGTAATGGTTATTGTATACCAATACCAATTCTCATTTAGTGATGCATTTTAAGATGATGATATAATATAATTACATATCAACAAATGAAACTATCTTATATTAAGTTGGTCCCATCCCCATCAATCAACCTTGTCTATTTACATGTATCATTGTACTTTTGTTTACATCTTATCCATATCCACTTTCATTCTCATACATATGATATTTATTATACAACATATCTAGAAGTTCCACAATATGTAATTGATCCCTCCCCATTTCTAAAATTCAAATTCATTTTTTTAACTTTTACCTATTTTATGGTCACCTTTCCTTGACTGAATACATGTTTTGGATGTTCTTTTTTCTTATGTGCTTGTATTTAAAAATATTGAATGATTCAATTCAATTCAAAGGATATGTCTTCATTTATTTATATTACCATAAAGATCAACCTAAAAGAATATGGTTTTCATAATCTTAAAATGACAAAAAAAATTTAGATACTGTCGATCCTCAATAATTAACACAGAACATCAAATTAGAGAATAAAGAAAAGAAAATATGTGCAATTGCTCAGATCAAATGTACGGGTCATAGAACAGATGCGCACTATGCAGAAATAACCAAAAATGAAAGACCCAAGCAAATTTCATACCTCAGTCAAGTTTTTTCAATATCAGTCCCTTCTTATTACTTTAATCAAAATGAAAAAAAATGTATGCAGAATATGTAATCTCTTAGCTCACCAATGTTTAAGCATCTCAAAGAAATTCCTAGGAAAATAACATGTTTAACAATAACGTGAAGCTTGAATGTTTAAGCATCTCAAAGAAATTTAGGGAAATTACTGTTGAAAACTAACTTGTTCAAACCTGACAAAATCAATACAAACTTCAATGGAGTTTTTCTTGATCTTAAACAAATAAAAACACAATTTTTTTTTTTTATCAATAAAGAACTATGGCCGAGATTTTATATTAAACATAAAGCAATACCATAGAAAAAACACAAAAACACAACTTTCGATCACTATCTTATCTAACCATTACAAGTATTTCAAACCAAGAAAGAGTAAATTGATTTTCATAACAATCAACAGAGTACAGACAGTTACTGCACATACCTTTCTCCAGCACGTAAAGCAGCAGGCCAACTATTTTTCTACAAATTTTCAGCTCCCATAAGCCCTGAATAAGATTTATGGTTCAATATTCTTGACAAAACATAAGTTAATAGAGACTAGAGAAATTTCCCCTTTTTCTCTAGATAATCTAGAACAACCAAAATAATCTGATGTGAAGAATCAAGCTCATTTTTAACAAAATAGAAGTTACATTCAAAAAAGCTTAGACACTTAATATATTATCTATAATAATAATTTTCTTTTTCCTGTATCTCTACTTTTAAATGACCAATTACAAACATTCACCTGTAACGCAGAAGTCCGACTGAATTCAAAAATCCATTAGCAAGCTGAATCCAATCTGAATGGGCGCTGGTTCAGAAAACACCCAATACCAAAATCCTTAAACTTTTGGAATCTCCAATCTTTAGAATTCCCTTCTCTAGAGTTTAGATCTCAGAATATATTATAGAGTTCATAGATTTTGACTGTCAGCTCCAACAAATCTATGGAGAGCAATGGTATACATGTATAATTATGAAATAGACTGATTGTTGTGGAGAAAAGGTGGTGGGCAGAATGGTAGGATAACCTCCTTTTCTGTGCATCTGACGCTTTCACTGAACCAATCTATATTTATCTTGTTATTGACGGGCAGTTGGATGGGATTGACAGGAATTTATTTATTTATTTAGATGGAGCCCGTTCTGACATAGACAAAACAAAACTGGTTTCTTATTTTTCATGTAAGTTAATGTATTGTCGAGATTTACAGGAGTTTGTAACAGATTAAATTTGATTATTTAAAGTTGTATGGTGGGTACAAACTTGTTCAAATTGACAAACTGTTTATTCATAATGTATCTTCGATTGTATCTATTAATAATTAAAAGTTAGAATACAATATATTTTATTTTTGATTGGATCTATTCATAATTAGAAGCTAGAAGTTATAATATGCTTTTATTTTTAATTAGCTAATAAATTAATATAGTAAACTATGTGTTTCATGTTTCAATAAGATTGTCAAAATTTGATTAAACAAGTTTACTGAAATTGTATTTTCTATTGTATATATTAATAATTAAAAGTTAGAATACAATATGTTTTTATGTTTGATTGGATCTATTGATAATTAGAAACTAGAAGTTATAATATGCTTTTATTTTTAATTAGTTAATAAATTAATATAGTCAGCTATGTGTTTCATGTTTCATGTTTCAATAGACATTGTCACAATTTGATGAAACAAGTTTACTGAAATTGTATATCTTCAATTGTATCTATTAATAATTAAAAGTTAGAATACAATATGCTTTTATCTTTGATTGGATCTATTGATAATTTGAAGCTAGCTTTTATTTTTAATTAGTTAATAAATTAATATAGCCAAATATGTGTTTCATGTTTCATATTTCAATAGACATTGTCAAAATTTGATGAAACAAGTTTGCAGAAATTGAAATCATTTCCACATTGATTGGAGATGAAATCATCATTATTTTAAGAATGATAAGATGTTTATTTTAGAGGATACACATTTTTTGTATTTGTGTATTTTTGTTATTGTTTCAAGTATAATTTCAACTTCTATACATAATCAAGATTTTTGAGCTCAGACTTTAGTGGTACTTGGATTAGTTGTGAAGTTGATTTTTTTTTATCTTATATTTCTTCATTCAAATATAACTTCCATTATGAATTTATTTTATCATAACAAAAATTTCATTGATAGTAACACGGGCCATGTGCAAATCTTATGCTCAATCTAGTACATGTAGTGAGTGTTTTATTTTTAATATAATTGTGTAATAGTAAAATTTATGTATTCATGTAGATTTCCATTTAATTTGTGCTTATCTTAATGATAATATAATTATACGTTGACATATGACACACTTTGTGTTAAGTTTAGTTTATTCCTCATTTTTATTCTCTTCTATTTCATTATTTTTAATTATCTACATACATTTGACTTTCTCTAGTCTCTTTTACACATTTTTTTTATATTTTTTGTCATCAACTATTTACAACATCCGTGTTCAGATATTTATATGCATGTTCTTGATCCTCACCTTGATATGTACACTTTCTAAATGCTTATATTCATTAATATCACAACGCTCAAGTTCAATCTCATGATGCTTAGGGTTGACCCCAAAATTCAAATAACCAAACTCTTGTCCTTTTTCACCAGTCATTGGGGGCCACCTTGATACATTTTCGTTTCATGTTAAATTATGTCTTAATATTTAAAGAAATCTGATATGTAACTAATTCATAAGTGACCATGTATTGATATTTGAAAACATGCAATATGTATCTTGACCCTACCAATCTAATAACTTCTCCAAAGCTATTTTGATGTATCATTGTCCTTACACCTATTCAAATATAGGTTATGATTTAACTAGGTTGCATGAGTCTACATATTATAGGATTATCTTATAGATTCCAAGTCAAAATGATGCATCAAACTATTC
>MU223483.1:890042-931717 GCA_018584345.1 Thuja plicata
TATATATATATATATATATAGACACACACACACACACACACACACACACATATGGTCATTCATGATCATTTGCTCAATTGTAATTTGGAGACTTCAAAAGATGAATAATAGAGAAAAGGAGTGCATAAGATGTTTTTAGATGGAGATGGAAAAGCTGGTAAATGTAAGTAATACACCCATACATGTTCATAATAAGAATTTATTTATTCTGTATAGTGAGGATTCAGTCAGTGCTTTTACAAATGTTAATGAAAGGGTTAATTAGAAGGAAGATGTTTTATGATATATTTATGTTAATTTAGAAGAATAGGACCATGGAAAACTAAGGAAATTCAAGGAAGATCATTTAGTTGAGGGTTTACAATTTCAAGATGATTATCCTAGGTTAGATCATAAGGGTTTGGATGCATGTAGTAATTTTTTATTATTGAAGATGAATATGTTGTCCAAATTGGATTGAGAGGAATATATGGAGAATGTATATGGCTAGATAAGCCTTATTAAATTGTAAAATATGCCCTAAGGGTTGTGACTAGACTTTACGCTATTGGTGATGCACTAATATTAAAATTTGTTACTAATACATAGGTAAATAAATTGACTGGTATTGTGTCTAATGGTAGAGCCCCAAGAATTTACACTATTACAAATTAGGGATTAAATATAAAATAATGGAAATATCATACAAAATGTTTTATAGAAACAAAGAGGGTTCATGTGATACTACCAGAGTTCATGTTGCTTACAGAGTGCTTAATGGGAATGCTACTAGTGATCTTTGTGAGACCCTCAAGAGACAATTATTTGACAATTTAAGGATGACAAAGGATTATCATTATCAATTCTGGTATGGCTCCTTGATAATCTATCTAATTTTGTACCTTTTGAATGCTATGTCGATGCTCCAAAATGTGAATTGGAGAAATGATATGTCTGTTGTCTTTCAAATTAAGATGTATCTTGATAATCTAGGTATTAGTATTTCTAATTATAGAAGATTTTTTGAAGAATTGAAGGGTAGCCTATGTTTGATGAACTAGATTCCTCCCAAGGTCATTGAGTAGTATAAAGATGATGTTATTTTCTATGTTGATAAAGGTTTTTTCTATGTAGAAGTGGTAGTACCTAGAATTATCTGGGTAGATAAGGTTTTCTTGAAGTTATTGAGGATGATTGCATGGGCATTATTGAAAGACTGGTCAAATATCTTAAGGATATTGATGTTTCCAAGGTTGAGGTTGTGCCAGAACAATTTGTTGTTATCGATAAAGGAAATGGTAAGGGTGAAAGAACAAGGAAGTTAATAGAGTCTTCATCCTCGGGTATACTAGAGAATAAAGTAAGAAGAATATGTCTGGAGTTCTCTTCCACTCCTATAACTATTTCTAGTGACTATGAAGAAGAAGAAGAATAGAAGGATATCGATAAAATGAAGGGAATTACAAGTGCTGATATACAGAGTGTTGCTGGTGAGGAGCATATTGCTTCTCTAGTATTATTAGATAATGATAATTTGTCAATTGAAAAATGCCCTTTCTATGCTAAGTCATTTCATAGGACTGAAGAATAATGGAGATATGTTCCTTACTGTTTCTCTTGATGATCAAGATGTTATTGTAGAAGGGTTGTAAAAATATGCAAAATAGAAAAAAGTAGGGTTAAATGATATTTTTGATACATGTCCAGAGGAACTTATTGATGTAGTGAGAGAAAAGAAGGTTGTAGATATTTCTAGCACTGAAAAGGATGAAGATCTAGAAGAAAATTTGACTAATAAATTGATTGAAAAGTGCAAAAAGAGACAGCTAGAATTAATAAAGGAAATAGAGAAGTTTAAAAGAGATGCTATAGAAAAAGAAAGAAACAGAATAAATGAGTTACAACTTCAAAATTGGATACAATAAAGAGGAAGAGAGATGAATATATAAAGATTTTTTTTTTATTTCAGAGAAGTGGTTGAAACAAACCTTGATTTTATGATCAAGATACATGAGAGTTCAAGATGTTTTGAAACAGGTATTAAATTTAACAACTTTTAATGATACTGTGAACAAGCTAATTGAAATTTAATGTCATAATAGGTTATTAGTTTAAAATATTGATAATTGGAAGTTGATCATGGAAAGCCTGAAGAAGAGGTTCACATAAATTTGGCCTAAGAATATTTAATTTCTTCATTATATTCTTTTACATTTTAGTAGGAGAATTTTTTTTTGTTTTTGTTTTTTTGGTGTTTTTCCTTGATGGCAAAGGGAGAGAAAGATTACAAAATGTTTTTTTTTAGGATTTTTTAGGTTATTATAGTCGGGGGGAGTTGATAGTAAAAGGAACACAAACATATTTTGATGTTTTTTTCCATCAATGAAAAAGGAAGAAATTGTTGGAAAATAATGTTTATCATCTTAATGTCTTGTTATCATTGATGTCAAACATTATGGATTAGAGGTGTTGGAAAATTTATGGTCTAAAGGTGATAGCTAAAGACAGGTTCCAGTATAGTTGTGTTCATAAGAAAGAGGTGTTTATCAATACGTCAATGTTGTATTCTTAGGTCTAAAAGTCTAAGTGATCTAGATGACGGTGTCTCATCGGTAGTGATAAACAATTATAGATAATAGTTTTACAGTTGTTGGTGAAAGTGATTCAATTGTGATTTCTGGAAGGTTTTCACTTAAAACATAATGGTTGGAGGTATGAAAATATAATTTTTATTTCATTTAGGTCTTGATCTTGGATATGGTGTTTCTTGCTGATTCAGAAATAGTATTACCAAGTGTTGTAGTTTTGTTCATTGTTGCTCTGGTTTGAAAATTTGTTGTTATAAATTATGACGTGGACTATTGGAAAATTACTTGACTTCTAAAATGGCATATGGATCTCTCCATAATGTTTGGAGGTCCATATTTAGTTGTTAATATAAGTGATTCTTTGGGTAGTGTGAATACATGTTTGAGATGGTTTTGAAGGTTTTTCCAATAATTATAGATCTGGCATCAGGCTATGTGTAGCATGTTTGTGGTTCCTCTCTCTCCTAGAATGGATTATGCTTCTTAATTTTGGTCTGGGCTATATATTTAATGATTGTATCTTATTTGGATGGGATAATGCTATATGTGACCTATGAATTTAATGTTTATCTCTTATTTGGTTAGGTCCATTATATGTTATGGTCTAGATGCTTCTGGCATGGAACCTTATTATATTTTTATTTTTGATTCCTAGGCCGACTTGTAACATAAACACTAATATTGTTTTGGATTTTTTGACCTTGTTGTAATCTCTAACAACCTGTCTTGTATATAAGCACAACTTGCTCTTCAAAAAATGTAATTAAAAAAAGGAAAAAGATTATGTTGTGATCAAGCTAGGAAGATCTAAAATTAGGATTTTTGAAAGGCATAAATCATAGAAGCAAAGGAAGAAACAATGTGAAAGAGTTGTGCATATCCATTTCATTATCAGGAGAACTTCTCTTTATCTATGGTGAAGAAACATTTGTACCTTGTACAGTGTGTCTTGGGTACACAAGTTCATTTTGTTTCCAAGTACTACTTTGGCAGTGAGCCTCAATATGCAAGTGTAGAGTAGTGAGCTCACATATATCTTGATGGAAAGGAAGTGAGACTTTATATAGAAGTGTGTTCCTACTATCATTGTAATCCTACTATATATCAGTGACTTATCCTTGTGGGAAAGTGCTCACCATGGTTTTTCCTTTTTTGGGTTTTCCATGTATTAAAATCAAGGTGATCATGGGTTATTATTTCAATTCATTATTTGCTTAATATTTTATGTGATAAATATTAAAGGGACTGGATTACTTAAGTGTAATTTTGGTTTATGTTTATGCTGCCCCCCTAGCATCCAAAGTATGTTAAACAGCCCCATCACTTACACACTACTTATATTTGATTTTCCTTTTAAGTTTTTTTTATTGTGAATACAAACCTCTATACACAATACTAATATTTTTCACTATGTATTTGCATCCCCTATTTAATTTTTTTTCTCTATGTTAAAACTGATGAACCATAACAGATTGAATGTTTGAAGATGTTAAGTTGATCACTAAAATGCAGAAAGATAATGCAAGACATTAAATCAGTTAATGGATTGTATTGTCATTTATGTCAACTTGATATAATTTGATCAGTTATATACAAAGTCTCAAATACTTTAGAGAACTAGAAAGATAAAGGTTATGCTTTCAGTAATGCATAAAAGATCAGTATTCACAAAGTGACAACAAACACTGACGGGTAGTGCACCCTGGCGGACAGAGAAACCCAAAAGTAAAGTTATAGTGTTTCCCGAGAAATAATCCCAACAAACATTACCGATGAGATAAATCACAAGAATTACCAATGAGAAGAACTTCACAGTGATGCCTGACGGATAGACAACCCCGACGGAGATGTCCGAGGAGAACTGAAGTGTTGACCGAAGCTAACAAAACGTAAAACACCGAAAAGAACTGAAGTTTAGAAATGATAAAAAACTTAGCTAGCAAGAGCTAAAGATAGATTTAACTGGTTGTTAACATTGTTTTCATCAACAAGATAAATCCAGAGATAAGCAAAATATTTAAATTTGTTTTATTCCAGTTGTCAAGGAGAAATCTACAGGATAAAACTTAAGTAAATCTTTAAAGAAAGATTGGCTAGAATTGTGGATCACACCAAGAAAAAGAAAATAAAGAAGTGAGAAATGGTGATATCATCTCTATAAAGAGACAATATAATTCATTATGAATTAGGGGAGTGAATAGAGAAAAAGGATGTTGGAGAGAAACTGATGAAGAACAACTTCATACAGTCCTGATCAATCAAGCTAAGGAAAGAACTAAAGAATTATGCGAACACCAAGCAATAGAGAAGCACAACATCACTAAGAAGAAAGAAGTGGGGCAAAGGTATTAAAAAGATAAATTGAGAAAAAAGGTATTATGAGCTTACAATAGATCTAAAAATCTGCAAAGTATAGTTATATATGTGAACAACTCAATTACTATTTCAATTTAACCATTAGATCATAAATTCTCTTAACCGAGTAGGACTTAACAATCCTTTCTATATTGAGATACATCCCAAGGAGTATCAAATATTTTGATCATGAAGATAGCATGAAATGCCAGATACCATTTGACAAACTACACTGGGTTTGGTCATAAAAGGTAGCATAGAGATGTCAGATAGCAAGTGAAAAACTATTCTATTTAAATCCTCTAACAAGGTCACACCTAACAGTGTGTTTGTAACCTTTAACAAGGCTGGCTCTTCATTGAGCTCACTTTAGAAGAGTGAAAATTTTGGGTTACCGGTCCCAAGTGGTTTTTTCCTTAACAGGGTTTCCACATTAAAAATACATGTGTCAATGTGTTTATGAGTCATTACTTTAGTGTTTTTCATTACACATTACTAATCTGGATTGATCGGTATACACTAAGCAATTTACTATATTTTAGTAAATGAAAGACTGCTAATCGGTAAATATTAAGAATAATATTTAACAATGAACTCTGAGGAGTAGTTATTTGTTAAGATTATTTGAAGGCATTCATCTTATAGGATTGAAGATAACTAGAGGCTTAATATTGTGCTACTAAGTTTTTGGGTTGATTTATTGGAATATTTTTTAGGCCTCTGATTCAACCCCCCTACCCCCCTTAGTTATTCTAACAATTGGTATCAGAGCTAGTGTGCTTAGAAATGGAGTTTAACAGCTCAAGCAAAAGATCACAAGATGAACAAATGAAATGTGCCCAAGTTGAATAAAGACAACTTTGCATCATGGAAAAGCAGAATAAGATTCCACCTATCAGGTATTGATAATGATGTTACTCAACACATAGATATTGAATATGTGTTGCCTACAGGACCTCACACACTTGAGCAATTGAGAGAAAAGCATGAGCATAATTGCATGATGATAGAGCTTTCTTCCTCACTCTCTGATGTTGATTTTACTGATGTCAAAACCTACACCTCTGTAAAGAAAATGTGGGATAAATTGAAGCTAGTACATGGAGGATATGCTAATGTACTAAGATCCAAGGCAGAAAGCCTAAGAGGGAGATTTGATGACCTAAGGATGAAAGAAGGAGAAAATATCACTCAGTATAGCTATAGAATCAAAGAGGTGGTCAATGTTATCCAAGGAGTTGGAGGTGTACTTGAAGAAGAGACACTGGTAAGTAAAATCCTAAGAACCTTACTGCATGTATATGCTATTAGAGTATCTTCTATACAAGAAATGAGAGCAGTTGCAAACAATAATGTTACTCTAGATACTCTGATTGGTAGACTTATTTCATTTGAAATGAATAACTTTGATAATAGTGTCTTACCATCTATAAAGTCTGCATTCAAATCTTCTTTGAAAATAAGTAAGTCAAGTCATAAACACACTATGAGGAATGATATTGAAAGTGATAGTGATGACCAAGGACTTGATGAGATTGAAGCACTAATGGAAAGAAGACTTCAAAGAGGCAAAGGTAGATACAAAGGTAAATTACCACTTGTATGTTTTAATTGTAAAGAGGTTGGACACTTTGCTGCAAGATGTCCTAATAGAAGAAAAGATGACAGAAGTAATGACAGACTATATGAAAATAAGTTTGACCGTGGTGATAACAGAGATTACCGAAGCAACCAACAATGTAACAAAAGAGATTCCCAAGACTACAAGGACAAAGGAAAGAAAGCTTGTTACCTGGCTGAGAACATAGCTGATGATACTGGCACCGAATCTTATGAAGACATTGAGATGGTATTTGTATCCATGAATGATGATTCAGATGAATAAGAAAGGTATGTAGAGACTGCACTCATATCTAAGGTTAGCAAGAATGATGTCTCAATTATAGATAGTGGTTGAACTCACCACATGACCAATGATAAACAAAAGTTTAAAAATTTTGAATACTATAATGGTGGATCAGTAAGAATGGGTAATGACACACCTTGTCCAGTTGAAGGTAAAGAAACCATAATGTTGAATAACCTGATGAAATGTGAAAATACTTATTGGGTAAAAGGACTTAATTATAATCTATTGAGTGTTTCACAACTGAATAACACAGGTCACCAAGTAGCATTTGAAAATAAGAAGGCAAAGATCTTCAATGAATCAAGAAGGTTGATCGGAACTAGTGAACAGACAAAATGTAACCTTTTCTATCTTGATGACATTAACACCACATGTTTAATGGCTAGAAATGAAGACATATGGATGTGTAATTAAATAATATTCCATGTGAATTTTGACAACATGATAAAGATAAGAAATAAAAGGAAAGTAAGAGGCTTACCGAGCATGTCAAAGCCCGAACATATCATGTGCAAGAATTGTCAAAAAGGTAAAATGGAAAAGTCTAGTTTCAAGAGAAAAGCCCATACATCTAATAGAATTATAGACTTAGTTCATACTAATTTATGTGGATCCATGAGGACAAAGAGTTACTATGGTGATAGGTATTTTATTCTCTTTGTGGATGATTATTCTAGAATGATGATAGTTATGTTCTTAAAAGATAAATCAGAATCATTCAAGATGTTTAAATGGTATAAGGTGATGGTAAAAAACAAAGTGGTAAGGAATTGAAATGCTTAAGATCATATAGAGGAGGAGAATTTATTTCAGATGAATTCACTATCTATTGCAATGAGCATGGAATTAAAAGACAGGTTTATGCACCAAGAACACCACAGCAAAATGGAATTGTTGAAAGAAGAAACAGATCCATTGTTGATTGTGCAAGAACATTGATGATTGAGAAAAGCATCACTCAAACTTTCTAGAGGGAAGCTTTTAGTACTGATGTCTACACATTGAACATAGTACAAATGATGAAGGACACAAAGAAGATACCCTATGAGCTTTTGTATGGTTACACACCCAATGTAAGTTACTTCATAATTTTTGGTAGTCAATGTTATATTTTGAAAGATGATAGAAATGGAAACCATGACTCCAAAAGTGGAGAAGGTATCTTTCTAGGGTATCCACCAAAAGCAAGGCTTATAAATGTCTTAACAGGTCCTCTAACAAGATCATTGAAAGTGAAAATATAAGAATAGATGAATTTGCAGAGAATAATGATAAGGAAAGAAGAAAAGAAATAGAAGACTACAATAGGTTTGTTTACACTGAATAACCTGACACTCTACCTGAGTAACAGGTTATCGCTCCCGAGCACCAAGGTGCAATTACTGAGAATCAAAAAAATACTCAAGATGATTTTTTGAGCTATGGAGATTAGAATGAAGGTCAAGATGATGATTAGAAGGATGGACAATGAGCTAAACTAGAACTTTCCAAGTATGTTAGAAGACATCATCCACAAAATCAGATCATAGGAGACAAGAAGCCTGGAATGAGAACAAGAAGTAAGTCACTAAACACTAGATGTTTAATTTGTGATTATGAGCCTAAATATGTTAATACTGCACTTGAAAATGAGGAATGGGTCAGTACTATGAATGAAGAGATAGACAGATTTAGAAGAACAAGACATGGACACTAGTACCAAGACCTGATGAAAAGAATGTCATCGGTACCAAATGGATATTCAGAAACAAGCTGAATGAGAATAGAGAATAGTATGCACAAGAAGAAGGTATTGATTATGGAGAAACCTTTGCACCCATTGCTAGAATAGAAGGAGTAAGAATCTTACTTTCTTATGCTGCATTCAAAGGATTCAAGGTATACCAGATGGATGTCAAATCTACATTCTTAAATGGAATACTGGAAGAAGAGGTATACATTGAACAACCAGAAGGGTTTATTGATCCAGACAAGAGAAACATGTTATGTAGACTACATAAGTCCTTGTATGGATTGAAACAAGCACCTAGAGCCTGGTATTAAATACCTCACTTCTGTCTCACAAGCATTGAATTTGTAAGAACAAGTGAAAATAGCAATTTGTACCTAAAAGAAGATATCGATGGTAATATTCTAATTGCTGAAATATTTGTTGATGATATCATATTTGGGGGTAATGATATGTTATGTAAATCATTTGATAATGAAAAGAGAAAAGAGTTTGAAATGTCTATGTTTGGGGAGATCAAATTCTTTCTTGGTCTATAGATTCTTCAACAAGGTGCAGGCATATATATCACACAATCTAGATACATCATTAAGGAGGTGTTGAAGATATTCAAAATGGAAGAATCCAAGCCAGTTGGAACACCTATGGAAACTGGATGTAAGCTAAGAAAAGAAGACAAATAAAACAAGGTAAATCAGACCTTTTATAGGTCAATGATTAGAAAACTAATGTATGTTGTTCATACTAGACCAGATATAGCACATGCCATTGGAATAGTTGCAAGATTCTCTGCTAATCCCAAACAATCACACATGACTAATGTTAAGAGAATTCTGAGATATCTAAAGAACACTGAGGACTATGGCTTATGGTATAAAAGAGAAGGAAAATTTGAGCTTCAAGTCTATACTGATGTTGATTGGGCTAGAAACTTAGATGACAGGAAGAGCACAACTGGAGGATAATTCTTCATGGGTGACAGGCTTCTCACATGATTATAAAACTAATGTATGTTGTTCATACTATACCAGATATAGCACATGCCATTGGAATAGTTGCAAGATTCTTTTCTAATCCCAAAAAATCACACATGACTGATGTTAAGAGAATTCTAAGATATCTAAAGAACACTGAGGACTTGGCTTATGGTATAAAAGAGAAGGAAAATTTGAGCTTCAAGTCTATACTGATGTTGATTGGGCTGGAAACTTAGATGACAGGAAGAGCACAACTGGAGGATAATTCTTCATGGGTGATAGACTTCTCACATGGATCAGTAAGAAGCAAGGATGTATCTCATAGTCTACTACAGAAGCAAAATATGTGGTTGCTCCTGCAAACTGCTCTAATATTGCATGGATCAAATAATTACTAGAAGGTATGAATATGAAAATTCTTGAACCAGTTATTATCTATTGTGAAAATACCAGTGCAATTAACATATCAAAGAATCTAGTCATGCATGCTAAGACTAAGCATATAGCAATTAAGTATCGTTACTTAAGATAAAAAGTGCAAGTAAAAGAATTAATACTAGAATATGTTCAATCCAAGGAACAATTAGCTGATATATTTACCAAGCCACTACATAAAGATACATTAGAGTACTTGAGAAAGAGACTAGGGGTCCAACCCTTGTTTATCAATCAGTAAGCTAACTAGGAGGTTGCATCAACCTACACATAATCAGAAGATCATTCATGTTGATGCAAGCACAAAGATATGGACTGCAAAGGTACATCATTAAATAGCAAGGTACATATCTGCACCAAACACTAGAGTCACTGTATTGCTAATGGATAGGGAAATTCAAGGAGTATATTATAAAAAGGAGAAAGGATATAACTTTGGCATAATAAAAGTTTACTTTAGAATTGTTGTTAAAGGGAGAGAAGTTCCTAAGAATTCAAAGGGAGAGATTGTCATTATCCAAAGGGAGAGAATATCCAGAATATACAAAGGGAGAAATTACATATCAAATATCCATCAAAGGGAGAGAAGTAACATGAGGGAAAGAATACATAACAAAAGGAGAGATTGATATCAAAAGAAAAAGAGATGATCAAGGAGAGGAATAGTCAAGGGAGAGCACATATCAGGAAAAAAGACAGAAGCTAATACATTTATCTAGTAAAGGGATTTAATATTGAAGAGATACTCAGCAAGAAACAAATATAGGCTATATGAACTTATCAATAGCTAGATATTTGTATTAGCTATAGAACAAAAATATTTGGGAGAGATTGATGAACTTCAATTGATATATTTCATATTGTATTAAAAATAACATAGTGTGATAATGTAGTGTGTTTCCATCAATGCCAAAGGGAGAGATTGATGAACCATAACTGATTGAATGTTTGAAGGTGTTAAGTTGAACACCAAAATGTAGAAAGATAATGCAAGACATTAAATTAGTTAATGGATTGTATTTTCATTGATGTCAACTTGATATAATCTGATCGGTTATATACAAAGTGTCAAAGACTTCAGAGAACTAGAAAGATATAGGTTATGCTTTTAGTAATGCATAAAAGATCAGTATTCACAAAGTGACAAAAAAACTGACGGGCAGTGCACCCCGGTGGATAGAGAAACTGAAAGTAAAGTCACAGTATTTCCCGAGCAAGAAACCCGACAAGAACTACCGATGACCTAAATCACAAGAATTATCGATGATCAGAACTTCACAGTGATGCCCGAAGGATAGACAACCCTGACGGAAAAACAACCCTGATGGACAGACAACCCCGATGGACAAACAACCCTGACGGAGATGTCCACGGAGAACTAATGTGTTGAATGAAGCTAACAAGATTTAAAACACCAAAAAGAACTCAAGTTCAAAAATGAAAAAACACTTAGCTAGCAAGAACTAAAGATAGATTTAACTAGTTCTTAATATTGTTTTCATCGACAAGATAAATCCAGAGATAAGTGAAAGATTTAAAGATGCTTTATTCTAGTTGTCAAGGAGAAATCTACGAGATAAAACTTAAGTAAATCTTTAAAGCAAGATTGGATAGAATTGTGGATCACGCCAAAAACAAGAAAATCAAGAAGTGAGAAATGGTGATATCATGTCTATAAAGAGACAATCTAAGTCATTATGAATTAGGGGAGTGAATAGAGAAAAAATATGCTGGAGAGAAACTGATGAAGAATAACTTCATACAATCCTGATCAATCAAGATAAGGAAAGAGCTAAAGAATTCTATGGACACTAAGCAACAAAGAAGCACAGGATCACCAAGAAGAAAGAAGTGGAGAAAAGGTATTGAAAAGATACATTTATCAGAAAGGTATTATGAGCTTACAATAGATCTGAAAATCTGCAAAGTATAGTTGTATATGTGAACAAATCATTTACTATTTCAATTTAACCATTGGATCAGAAATTCTCTTAACTGAGAAGTACTTAACAATCCTTTCTATATTGAGATGCATTCCAAGGAGTATCAAAAAAATTTATCATGAAGATATCATGAGATCCCAATACCATTTGACAAACTACACTGGGTATGGTCATAGAAGGTAGCACAGAGATGCCAGATATCAAGTGACAAACTATTCTATTTGAATCCTCTAACAAGGTCACACCTAACAGTGTGTTTGTAACCTTTAATAGGGTTGGCTCTTCACTGAGCTCACTTTAGAAGAGTGAAAATTTTGGGTTACCGGTCCCAAGTGGTTTTTCCCTTAACAGGGTTTCCACATTAAAAATTCATGTGTCAATGTGTTTATGAGTCATTACTTTAGTGTTTTGCATTACACATAACTAATCTAGATTGATCGGTATACACTAAGCAATTTATTGTATTTCGGTAAATGAATGACTACTAATTGGTAAACAGTAAGAATAAGATTTAACAGTGAACTCCAAGAAGTAGTTATTTGTTAAGATTATTTGAAGTCATTCATCTTATAGGACTGAAGATAACTAGAGGCTTAATATTGTGGTACTAAGTTTTTGGGTTGATTTATTGGAATATTTTTTAGGCCACTGATTCACCCCCCCCCCCCCCCCCCCCCCCCCACCTCTCAATTATTCTAACACAAACAAGGGACAAACTAAGATAGACCACTTTCAAAAACACCTTTTTTCCCATTTATTAATTCTTTAATTTGATTTTTAGGGAAGTTTATTATATATGTAAAAATAGGATTAAGAGATTTAAAGTGAGAATCTCTAGAAATTAATTTTAGAAATGTTGAATCTCTTAGCCCGCATGTCAGGACTAATTTGTAACAATTACCCCCATATATAAATACAAGCCCTAATTTTTAAAGTTTCTTGTTTGATCCCAAAAGTTCACCAAAGTATTTGTAGTGTTAAATGCGTTATGGTTGTTATTTTTATTTTATTTTATTTTAAATTAACTTACATATAATGCTTTCAACATGCTATATTTATTATATTACATTATATCAAATTATAATTAAGTTTTTATTTTTAGTTGTTATTGGTTTATTATTTTATAAATACGATAGAAAATAAAGTGACTATTTATGCATAATGCATTTAAGAGTAACTCATTGTTTTTCTGTCATTTGGTGAATCTATTTTTTTATATCATTTCTACTTGAGTTTCTCATCTAAATCAAGCAAGCACTTCATTTCCAAAACATTTTTTTCACATATTTAAATAAATTGTTAATAATAAATGTCATACACAGGTGGTCCCACAATAGTGTGTCCCACTTTTTTGAACATCCTAATTTTTGCTGAAATTACACATTTTTAAGAAAATATGTGTATTTAAGCCTTGAGAGCTCCCATTTGAAGGAGTAAATTGAAAATGGTTAGATAAAGTCTATTGGATCAAAATCCATTTGGTATAATCTCTCTACTCCTCACTCATACCTATAATCGAGTCTCCTTTGCACCCATCAAAAGGATGACAAAAAATCACTTTGAAATTAACTTCTTGTGGGATCAAATATATTCATTTGACAAACCCAAATATAGGATGATAGTACTTAGAAAAAGCTTTCTAACGATTATGATTTTTATATATTTTGATTTTATTAAGAATTTTCCTTTTAAGTTTTACTAAACATAGGTTGTCTAACCATTTAGCAACTTCTCTGTTCCAAGCTTCTGGAAAAATAGTAAATTAGGGAAAAAACTTTCTGAAAAATATCTAAGAAATAACTATTTATGGTACATTTCTATCACTTCACTATAGAAATGAATAAATTAATTTTGATATATAGAGATAGAGTTATAGCGATCCAAGTGAACCTATGTCCAAATTATAGTTAATGTCACTTCAAAACTCAATAAACTATAAAATATTCAACCAAATTGAATGAAACCAAGTGGATTTTCTAGATATTACTGTTACTAACCTAAATTCAAAATAATTATATTCTTATCAGTTTTATAAAAAAATTTATGTTGATCAAAGTGAGTGTCACTCCTGAAAAATAGTGATTTTTCACACAAACAATTTTTGAAGGAGAAGGAAAAATAGATACAAATAAATTCCAATTTTTTAAAAAAATATATTTATAAACTAGAAACAAAATGATAAAAGTCACTACTTTACATCATCTTAAAATTCTTAATGGTTTTACAACAATAGGTGTCTGAAAGTGAAGTTTTTTTCAAAATGTTCGTTTCAGTGTCAAAGTTGGCCAAAAAGTGGGACACAGTTTTGTGGGATCACCCACACCTTACATATCAAAATATTCAAATCATTTACTTAATTATATTTATTTATTTATCTTTATGAAAAATATCCATTTGAAATATCTAACAACGCTGAGAATAAATTGACTTGATATTTGATGAATTCATTCGACTATTTTACAAAGCATAATATTGGCTTTCTAAAACCTTATTTTAACTAGAAAAATAACCAATAGGAATGTAACTTCCCAACTACCGAACTATCTAACTATTATTTTATTAATATAAAATAAAAAAATAACATATATTAATGTGAAATGCCAATATTCTCCTCCATATTACATTAATTTGAACAAGAGTGGAACATTGCAATATTTTAAACCCAACCCTTCTGAGGACTTTGATGAAGCACCTTCACCAATTCTCATCTCTCACCCAAGAAACACTAAATAGACTACACTATTGGATCTCCTATTTATATAACCTATAACCATCTTACCATATGTACAACATGATAAAAATTAAAAGTATTCCCACCTCTCATGCACAATAAGACACATTTACTCTAAAATTATACATCTCCTCTGAGTGTGTCTAATGCATCCTCTGTTGTTTCACATGAGAGACCTACCCTCTAAAATTCCACATCTCCTTCAAGTGTGTCTAATACATCCTCAAGGGTTGTGGAAACAATCTCTCTTTTGTTGCACAAATCACTAATCAATATCTTCTCATGAGACAACATTTACTCCAAATTTCCTCATCTCCTCTAAGTGTGAATAATCTCTTCTCAAGTTCTCAAAATATCATTGACCCACAAGAATCCCCCCCGCATGCCCTTGCTCCTTGAAGGGAAAAATTTGATGATAAGTTCCCTCTTATATTCAAGGACACAAATAGGGTGTATCAAGAAATGAATCATCCTTGAGAGATAATGTATCTAGAGATGATGAGGTATTTATTCATTTGATGACTCATGTAATTCCTTGAAAAAATCATCACATATGATGAGGATAGCCTAAAAACAAAAAGCAATGTGTAGCATATGTGCAAAGAGGAAAATGTTTAATTCAACAAATGATGGACCCATATAACTTACACTTGTTGATGTAACTAATTTGATGTATAATTGTACTATACCTTACACTTTCTAATACAACTTATCACTATCCATATTTTCCAACACAACCCTCAAACAATTTGAGTATGCATAGTCCACAATAAATGTAAACTCACCTTATTCATTGTTAGTCTCTTTTTTTATTCTATCTTCAAATATCACCAAGCACAATGGAACAATTGATGCATCCCATAGATTTATTATTCCTTCCCTGAGACCATTTAATGAATCAAATGAAATAAAAAGATTTAGAAAATCATGAGAAAATGCAACTGGTAAGAAAAAAAATTGACAACCTCCCTGCTTATGCAAGGAAATGCTTGATAGTGAAAATGTATATAAATGTGTAGTATAGAAAATGAACGTGACTTGTTTGACTAAATACCTTAAATGTATGACATCTCATGATATGAAATAGTTTCAAGATTTGCACAAAATGGATTAGTTGATAGAGGTGTTGGAAGACATGGACATGAAATATGGATTCATAAACAAGGCACATGAACCATTTTAATTATTGTCTCAATGAAATATAATATTGTGTACATGAAAAAAATGAGTTCAAAGAAATAAATTTACAAAATTTCAAGTAAATGCAATTTGCAGACAATACAACCTTTGATGGTATCCTCTGTAGTAATGCAATTTTTAAACAATACAAACTTCACTGGTATCGTCTGTCACATTAGAATAGGAATGTGAGATTAATGAGAATTAATAATATGTTTTTATTAAGGATTAAGAAGATTTTGAAGGGACCCAAAACCCTATTTACAAAATGATGTTATTAAGATAACAAATTATAAAGCCAAAAGTACTAAAATAGAAAAAAGATAGCAATGGAGTAGAAAACAAAATAAAACTTAGTTTAAATTCTTAAGTGCCTCAGCCTCTAGCTGAGTCATGTTAATGGAAATTTTATTCAAAAATTGAATATCTTGAGAAGAATTATTTGCCTCCTTTTTTAGATTTTCTCTGGTTCTTTTACATGGGCCTTTGTCCTCCTCCTATCTTTGCATCTTATCAAACATTTCAAGAATCAACATCAACCACAACCCCTTCCTAATAAATTATTTCTAGTTTACCAAATATTGTATTGAGACTCTTAGTAGAACTCTTAACCACTCTATGGCTATAGGTAACTGAGAAGATGAGGTTATCATTAATTTTTTTGAACTTATCTTCAAATTGTTTGAGTCTTCCATCAAAATATCTTTTGATCTTATCTTCCAAAATTTGAATCATCCCATCATAATCCTTCGTAAGAGAATCCACATTATTCATAGTCTTATGCATGGAGTCAACAATAAATTTCCTTTCCTCCACACTCCACTATTAATTATTTTTATCTTATTTTCTAGTGACTTCTGTAAGTTTGATATTGATGTCTTTGATCTCCTAAAAGATCCACTTATGCATTTTGAAATTGTCTACAACAACATTGCAAGTTGTATCCAACACATCATTAGGGGTTTCCTTTTAAAGGTTAAGAAAAGGAAAATCAATATTGAGATCCTTCAGGAAAGGGGATATCCCTTCCCTATCTTCAATAGGCTCAGAATTAAAAAGATTGTTGTGAGTGAATGAATCAGTGACAGATATATTCTCATGAATAGGGTATTTTTTCCTCACCTTCATAGATTGTTGAAGTGTCCTCTTCTTTTTTTACAAATCTGAATTGAACTCATCCTCCTCAGTGTTCTATTCTTCCTCTTTTTGTGCCTCACAACTCATGCCCCACTTTCCCTCTTTGATAAGTGAGAATCCCCTCCTCTCATTTTTCTTTTTCACCTTTGGTTTCCTTGTATTAGTGGGTTTTATAATATTTCATCATCTAAGCCTTGAGTAAGTCATATTCTGAAGAAATTCTCAATAATTCACAGCTTGAATGATGATGTCTTCTTTGCCCTCCCATTTGGTTTTTTTATTTTTAGTACTTTTTCATGCTTTCGTTGTTTTGAGGGATTGGGGATGGTAGTGGCCTTCAAGGTGAAAAATCCTCAAAACCTAAATTTTCCCTTAAGCATTTTTGAAGGAATAATAGAAAGTCAATTTTGGGCTTTTGGTGGTCCTGAGACCCAACCCCTGAAATGGGTTTGCAACCTCGCTACCCTTAACCTCCAAAATATTTGGGGATGTCAACACCCTTGACCATGAAAGTTTATGGTGTCAACAATAGAATTTTCAGGGATTCCAACAACAAAAAATTTTGGGGTGCCTGAAGACATTAATTTTTCCATTAAAGTATATGCAAAGGGAAAATAGTTTTTGAACCATCGATAAAACTACACCAAAAGATAGGCTTACAGTTCAAACCAAAAGTGATAAGTTCAAGACAAACTCGACAGACAGTGTAAACCAAAAGTGCAAACCAAAAATACTAACAGAGGAAACCGACAAAGGAAACCGACAGAGGAACCCTAAAGAGGAACCCAAAAAAGCAAGGGAACCTGACAGATAGTTCACAGAAGGAATACTTAAAGACTTTCATGAGCAACCCGAGCATCAGACACCAAAAGTCAGTTAAAAACTAAGAAAAGTGGATCTGAATTCCACGTCAAATAAAATGGTTATGTTTTATATTTATCATTTTGATTTGATTTAAAACCATTTCTTGAGGGACAAGAAAGATAATTGTAATTGTTTTAATCATTCTAACAGATTAAAAATATGCAAACTAGGAGATCAAGGTCAAGTTGTAAACCTTCGATCATAGAATTATCTTTGTAATACATGAAACTAAAATAGGTCAATCTATTGTATAAATAGATGTGTAATAATTCATTTGAAACATGGATGTGAGGACGATAGTAGCCAAGAAGCACATCTATGGATCAACTAGGAGTTTCAAGAAGAAGAAGAACAAAAGATGAATTTGGTTATCAAGAACCAAGAATCAAGGCTACCGAGCAACAAAGGTATTAATAAATCACATTAGGTGATACTTTGTACATGTTATTTTAATGGATCTGTAATCATAAATTGAAGATTGCATACACTTAGGTCATTGAGTATTTTTGTCTACATTCTAACAAGTGTAGAAAATAGAAGAAATCCTTTCAAGAAAGGTGAATTTAACAATCCTTTGTAAATCTCTTAACCCAGTGCACACTAAATAGTGTTGCTAAAGATCTTAACAAAGTAGACCTTAACTAGTCTCCACATAATACTCCTAACAGGGTAGACCATCAGATGTGATCAAAATTGTAAGCGTTAACCAGCCCCTTCCAATCTGCAAATAGCGAAGATTTTTTGGGTGCCATCCCCACCGCAAGTTTTACCTTCTAACGGGGTTTTTCTAAAATACCATATCTTGTGTTATGTGTCATTACAATTCATGAATGCTTCTATGAATGTTTACTTTCTTATTCATTTAATGAATTGATATAACTTACTCAAAGATAGGATAGAGCAGGTTGTTGGTAATACAATGAATTACATAAAGGATTAAGGTTAAAAGAGATAAAAGTTTTAGAGGTACTGATTCACCCCTCCCCTCTCAGTACATACTTCCCATTATTTCCAATAGTTGGTATCAGAGCTAGATCTCTTAATTGGGAAACTTTAAAGACTTTCGAGAAAATATCATACAATGGAGAAGTACAAGCTTGACAAAAGTATTGAGAATAATAAATTAGAGATATAGATCTTCTATGAAGAATATAAATAAGCTAGAATCAAGATGAGACATTTGTTGGATGAAAGAAAGATTATGACATTTTTCTGTAATGAAACAGACTACCGAGAGGAAGAGATACCTGATCTATTTGAGTCTTTGGGATCTACAACTAGAAAAGCATCAAACACATTTGAAGAAAGCACCACAAGCTTAAATGAAATCAATCAACATCTGGCTGAACAAGTGAAATATCTGCAAATCAGTCAAGAGACAAAGATGGTAAGAATGATTGATGGCATGAACAATGCTAGACAAGCTGAGAAAGAAAGAATACTAGCTATTGATGACACAAGGAAGATTACTAAAAATCTATAAGAGAAAGAGTCAAAAATACAAAGACTTACGGAACATCATCATGAGATCACAAATCATATTATTCTTATGAGTCATGAGGCAAATAGAATGAACACAAACTCATTGAAAGAATAGAAGCTATCGGTGAGCTAAGAGAAGAAAATGAAAAGATGAAACATGAAGTGAGAGTTCAGCAATAGAATAATGACATGATCAAGAGAGATAAAGAAAGAACCAAAAGGATGGATGATTTTTTGGATGGATAAAAAAGAGTCAACAACAATACCAGACTAGGGTATACTGAAAAATGAAGAATCACAAAACCAAGCTGATCCAAAGAATGTCTATGCAAATCCAAGAACAAGAAAGCATTCATTAAATCACTGTGGAAAACCATCCCACACATCAAATGTATGCAGGAGCAAAATAAAAGGTATTCCTAAATCCACACCTTCATTCATAAGAATTTGTTATAAATGTAACAAGAAAGGACATAAAGCATATGAATGTAAATCTGAGGTGAAATAATGAAAGAAGGAAACCTACATTGAAAATTATTGTCCTACTTGAAAAATGCATGGGAACACATCTCTTGAATGTAGGAAGAAGAAAAAGAAAGCATGGAAGCCTAAAGGTTAAGAAACATCTTATCAACCAAAAAGTGTCGGTAACTCATATGTTTGGGATTACAACACATGGGAAAAATGCACAACATGTGGAAGATTTGGTCACATAGCTTCAAACTATATGAGATAATGGATAAGAAAGTCTAGGAGCTGGAATAACCCAGGAATGACATGTCTACACTATCATAAAGTTGGTCATCTGAGAAAAGACTGCAGAGACCGAGTGACAGAGACCAACACCTTTTCCAATGGATAAACCATTGAAGACATCAGAAAGATGAGAAACAAAATGTGGAGGAAAGCTACAAACACTGATGAAGCTAAACAAAGCAATGCAAATGATGACACCTTATCTAATGGATCTAGTGACATCATCACCCCCACCTAAGAAGAATAAGTAAGTATGGAAGTGTACTATACCAAGTTATATTTTTCATTAGTTCCATTATACATTGATGAAATTCCAAACTAGCATGATTAAAGATGAACTATGGTATTACTTGTTACAATTCTATAAATTCAATCTCATCGATCAATGTTTATGAAAAATCATTGGTGTACATACAAAGCTAAGTTTCCTATACTTACTGAGCATCATGGGTTAACACAAATATGATAAGTCACTAGCGTAAACCAAAATCCATCGGTAACCATGTAAAAAGACAATGTTGTCTTTGCCATATACCGAGATCTGTTTGTAAACAGTCAAATGAGTTGACACCTAGCCCAAGCATCACATTATCACTAAGAATAAAGTGTGTGTGCTACTCAGTGACTCCATCTTCAAACACCAAGAAGTGGGTGAGAATTTATGACATGACTTAGGGCAAAAGTCTATAAATAGTCTATGGAACAACTCATTATTCACAAAGCGATTTGAGAAAAGAAATAGAGAGAAACTAGAGCATGAAGTGACCAGATTGCAGAGTGACTCCAACCCTATTCATAGCACTCAGAAAGATTCCTAGCAGTCATAGAATTTTGAAGTAGGTAACATAGAATTTTGAAGTAGGTAACAACAATCACCGAGAACTCTATTTTCTTTTATGGGAAAAAGCCCTAAATTTTGAAATGATGGCATCAACTTCAAGAACCTCCAAGATAAAGAATACAAAGAATGCAAAGGTGAATCTAATCAAGAATACCACCTGTGAAGAACCTCATTACAAAATCTGTCCTGAGGCTACTTTACAACCCGACAACGTTGGTGCATTGTCTAGTATACTAGCTATGGTTTTACTCATTGAAGATGTCAGGGCATATATTCACTGCAATATTGTAGAAATAGGAGACCTGGAAGTTGAGAAATCTTTCAAAAATATTTGCAACAATGATGGAACTATCAAAGAAGAGCATAAGCATATTGAAGTGAAAGGGCTCACACATTCCCTACTATTCCTAAAGGAATTCAAGACCAAATGGATTTGGTTAGTACTAAGCAGAGTACATGACCAAAAGATATGGTTGGATGAGCCAAAACTGATAACTAGGGATGTTATACATGTTGTTACTGGTTAGCCCATAATCGATAAAGTAAATGCACTAAAACACCCTCCTAAAGTTGTCATTGAAAAGAATACAGGAGCATTGTGAGATGGAATAGGATTAAAGGTATCCACTATCAACAATGATGAAATAAAATTTGGAGCATGTGTCTTAGGATACAAGTTCTTTCAGGATAGTAGGATGAATAGTATTGCATCTGAAGAAATGGATAGAGCATACAAAATTGTCAAGAAGGGACTGCAATTAGATCTTTCAAAACTTCTACTAAGGAAATTAGATGAGAACATGAAGACAATCAAGACTAAAAAGTCTAACTCGTGTAAGTTTGATTCACTCATTATGTGCATATTTTTCTATTTTCAAGAATCCTTCCCATATATAGGCAATGTCAAATGGGACACTACTCAACCAGTGACCACACAAATTAGTGAGTTCATCAAATCACTAGGAGATAACTTTGAATCATTCATGAATAAATACTTCACTAGATTCAAAGAAAGAATGCAAAAAAGAATGAGGATTCTAGAGAAATTAGTAGAAAAGTACAAGACTAAAATCTATTTTATGGTGGAAAATTACTACACCTACATCAAGCTAGTTGTACCAAGGACAGCATGGCTGGCACCACTTGACTATGAGGTTAACATAGATCAAGAATCAAATGCTATTGAGGCATTTATAAATGAACCATTGGATAAATCACAACCTAAGTTTGGAACTTATGAGGAAGCCAAGGAAAGGATAAAAATTAGCTTAGTTGTGAAAAATATTGACAGGAAGAAAGATAAAATGGTTAATACTTTGAATAAAAATTTGTTGGTGAATGAAGAGGAAAAAGAATAGAAAGAAGAAATTGAGGGTCAATCACCCATTGGTGAAGCTGAGAAGAAGAGTGACTCAGAATCCGCAGAGTCTGATACACCTCCACCACCACCAACAAAGAAACCAAGGACTTACATCTAGGACCAGGAGTCAAACAGAAAAGGATGCAAGTCCTTCATCGATAAAGAAAGGTCAAGTGAGGACCTATAAAACAAAGCCTCAAATAGGGAAAAAGGGCCCAAAAAAAAGAAGAAAGTTCCTCAGAACTAAGGAAGACATAGAAGACATAGAGTAGGATGAACAATCTGTACAAGCTGAGAAGAACAAAAATCCTAACACAATTGATGAGGTATATGAATCTATCATCAAGAGGGGTACTATAAATGATCGCAAGATTAAAAACTAGCTAACTCTGGACATCGAGGACTAGAATAAGATAGAAGAGGAAATTATTACAATGATGTGTGCATTCAAATATGTTCCAATACAATTTTTAGATAAGATGCCAAAAGAACTTATGAATAGATTGTCGACAAGATGGACATTTTCATTACATTCTGAGAAATAGATAAGGGAAAGAGCCCTAGTTTCTATCATGCCACCTGAGTCTAAAATGGAGGAGATTGGAGAAATGATGAAGAAACACTCCAAAAGGTTCTCACCAAAGTTAAGATCCTACCAAGTGCTTCAAGGACATCTAATTGAGCTAGATAGGAAGAGTGAGGTTGAACGAAGAAAGATACTTGATACACCTAAAAAGGATACAAGTCCCGAGCAACAAATAGCTCTCACCGACAAGTAATAGAATAAAGATGATCAGGCTAAATAGAACCCTGAACATATTATTATTACTAATGAGGATGTTAATTAAGAATCATTGAACACAAAAGCCAACAAGGATATGGATATTGCAGATGAAACATGGCTCGATAATACTAGCACTGATATTACTGGAGCAGATCCTGTAGATGAGGTACAAAAAGATGAAGATGTCACTATTGTCCAAGACCAAACCGATGAATAGGACACTACTATAGATTATACATAGGTAGACACACTAGGACAAATCCCATTATTGATACAAGCTATCAATATAATCTCAAAAAAGGAGAAGTCACCTAACAAGGAAATAAGCATTCTTGAGGATGCAGGGGAAGAATAAAATAAAGATACAATCGATGACCAGGTAGTCACCGGTGGAGAATAAAATGTTACAAATATAGATCACACACAAAAATATGGAGATCACACCAAAAGGGATTCACAAATGAAATATACAGATGAAGTGCACAAAGAGAAAGGTGAACAAGATAATCCAATTGATACCACTCCTACGGACACCGAAGGAGATGCTACAGATACACTGAAGGTTGATGAGGAGATGTCCAAACACAACCAAAAGGTAAACCTTGAGTAGAAATAAAAAGGTACAACACCATCGAAGCCTTCATTCAGTACATCAAACCAAGAAAAAAACTTTCTTTAGTACTGCATAGAGGTGCATCTCACAAGAAGAAGAAGAAAACCAAGAAGAGCAAGTTAGAAGTAACACTTGACGAGATCATTGAGATACCCAAGTTTGATCCTACTTTGGATTATGAATCTCTCCAAGAATATGGATAAATTTTTCAAAGAAAATATTTACAATAAAAGCTTAGAAAAGAGCACAGGGACTCTCTAGTGCTAGAAAATACAAGATATATCTTACATCAGATAGTTTCTGACATTGATGTTGATCACAATGCCCCCATTCTGTATCAACTTGCTATTCTAACCAAAGGCATCAAAACTAAAAATGTGGATGCAGAAAAATCCATTGAAGAACGAGCAAAGGAAAAGTTCCAATACAAATTAACCGAGAAGATCAGCCAAGAAGTGGCACAAAATAAGGTAAAGTTTTCTGAATTAGCCAATGAATTAGACCCTATCATCTTAGAAGCAATAGCCTTAATTTAGAAGTTGTGCACCTTAGAGAAATTCACTAAGGAAATTAGTGATAAGATAGCAAAAATAGATTCTGATCTAAATGCAAGTGCACAAGGTCTAACCACAGATGACAATGCAATCAAATTGCATTATGACAAGATTATAGAAATCAAAAGCTTGAGACAAATAATTTGGGAAGTAGAATGAGAGTTTAGAGATGAGGTTACCGAGTTACAGGCTCAACTATTGCCAAAGCTTACACTTCTACAACAACACATGACTTTGGCAAGGCAGCTAATTGCCACCCATGAGATGTCTGTAGCAGACAACATCTATGATATGCATGCCTAAATTACACTAGAGCACATGGATCTTGAGCACCTAAAGGAGAAATGGGAAAAAATTATGGAGGATATGAAGACTTCTCATTCCCATATTTTTTATAAGTTGTAAGTATACACCTTTTCCCTTACTATCAAAAAAGGGAGAAAATGATATGTACAATCAATACATATAGAGAAAAAAAGGGGAAAATGATGATATGTATAGTAAAAAGGGGAAAATGATATGAAGATAAGGTGAAAAGGGAAAAATGAAAGTATACATGTATATACATATACTATACCGACATATACATAGGGGGAGTCATAAACACATGGTGTACATACTACACAGTTTAGTATTTTGCACATATTATTTTTTGATGCTAATTTCAAAGGGGGGAATTGAAGACATTAATTTTTCCATTAGTATATGCAAAGGGAAAATAGTTTTTAACCATCGGTAACACTACACCAAAAGATGGGCTTACAGTTCAAACCAAAAGTGATAAGTTCAAGACAAACCTGACAGACAGTGTAAACCAAAAGTACAAACTAGAAATGCTGACAGAGGAAACAGACAAAGGAGCCCAACAAAGCAAGGGAACCTGACAAACATTTTACAAAAGGAACACCAAAGGACTTGCACAAGTAACCTGAGCATTAGACACCAAAAGTCAGTTAAATCCTGAGAAAAGTGGATCTGATTTCCACGTCAAATAAAATGGTTATGTTTTATATTTAGCGGTTTTGATTTTATTTTAAACCATTTCTTGAGGGACAAGAAAGATAATTGTAATTGTTTTAATTAGTCTAACTAATTAAAAACATACAAACTAGGAGATCAAGGTCAAGTTGTAAACCTTCGATCATAGAGTTATCTTTGTAATATGTGAGACTAAAATAGGTCAATCTATTGTATAAATAGATGTGTAATCATTCATTTGAAACATGGATGTGAGGATGATAGTAGCCAAGAAGAACATCTATGAATCAGACTGAGAGTTTCAAGAAGCAGAACAACAAAAGATGAATTTGGTTATCAAGAACCAATAATCAAGGCTACCGAGCAACAAAGGTATTAATCAATCACATTAGGTGATACTTTGTACATGTGATTTTAATGGATTTGTAATCAGTAATTGAAGATTGCATACACTCAGGTCATTGAGTATTTTTGTCTACATTCTAACAAGTGTAGAAAATAGAAGAAATCCTTTCAAGAAAGGTGGATTTAACAATCCTTTGTAAATCTCTTAACCGAGTGCACACTAAATAGTGTTTCTAAATATGTTAACAAAGTATACCTTAACTATTCTCCACATAATACTCCTAATAGGGTAGATCATTAGAAGTGATCAAAATTGTAAGCCTTAACCGACCCCTTCCAATATGCAAATAGTGAGGTTTTTTTGGGTGTCATGCCCACCGCAGTTTTTACCTTCTAACAAGGGTTTTCTGTGTTACCATATCTTGTGTTATGTGTCATTACATTTCATGAATGCTTCTATGAATTTTTACATGTTTATTCAGTTTATGAATTGATATAACTTACTCAAAGATAGGATAGAATAGATGGTTGGTAATACAATGGATTACATAAAGGATTAAGGTTAAAAGAGATAAAAGTTTGAGAGGTACTGATTCACCCCTCCCCTCTCAATAAATACTTCCCATTATGTCCAATAGTACCAACATAAAAAATTTCAAGGATTTCACCCCCTCCCCCCGACCCCTGAAAGTTGTGGGGATGTCACACCTTCAACCCCCAATTTTTTTGGAGATTTTGTCATCCATTAACCCCAAAATAAATGATTGATCACAAAAGGGGGATAAACTATGAGCTCTTGTTTAGAATGTGATGGCATTGATTCATTTAGGTAGTTTTTTTTTTTTTTTTTCTTAGTTAGTTTTCTTCCCACTCTTAGTTAGTTCAATAAAACTCTTGAATGGTTTATTGACTCTTGTCTGTTGTGAAAACCCAAAACATAAAAAAAAAATGATCTTATGAACACCTTTAGAACTACCTACCCAGATCTTGTGGTACATCTCTGAATTTATTGAGATAAATTTTGGGACCATTTTTATGGTTTTGTGTTTTTTGGCAAGTGAAAAATGTAGGACTAAAGAGAAACCATGTTTTCACTATTGTGGTAGTATTTTGGATAGGGAATATTCTTCCAAATTCTTTCTTTCTTATCTTCAATCATCTCCATGGTTTTGAAAATGATGAAGCTTAGTTTTGTTACAATTAAAACTCAAGTAAAATGCAAGAAAAGTGGATTTGGGCTATTAGAATAACTGAGAGGGGGGTGAATCAGTGGCCTTAACAATAATTCCAAAAGATCCAACTAAAAACTTATCTCTCAAATATAATACCTTCAGTTATCTTATAGTTTCAATTTCATCATGATGTGTGCCATAAAAAATCTTAACAAATATAAACTGCTCGATAAGATATATTGTTTATCTTTTCTGGATTTTACCGAGTAGCAGCAAATAAACTTAGTGTTAACCAACCAATCTAGTTTCAATAATGTGTAAAACAAAATATCAATAAAATAAATCATATACACATTTTAAACATAGATTTTAATGTGGAAACCCAATATGGGAAAAGCCACCTGGGACCGGTAACCCAAAATATTTTCACTCTTCTGAAGTGAGCTCGGTGAAGAGACAACCTTGTTAAAGGTTACAATATACAGTGTTAAGTGTGACCTTGCTAGAGCATTTAAAACCAACATTTTTTCTATTGATCTAGCACTCACTATATTGTCAACAAGAAAACCTTTTGATACTCTTGAGTATCTCAATACAATAAGGACTACTAAATCCCACTCAGTTAAGAGATTTTATGAATCAATAGTTAAAATGATATAGTAAATGATCTGTTCAAAATACAACTTTGATTTACAAATATTTATATCTTTTTTTAGTCCAATAATACCTCTTTGATCAATATATACTCCAGTTCATTTGCTTTCTTTCTTTATTCTTCTTGGTGAATGCTTTGTCCTTTGTTGCTCGGTGTCTGCAAAATTCCTTGGCTTTCTTTATCAACCTGTATGATCAAATCTACATGAAGATTTTTGTCTTTACATAATATATGTTCAGTATTCCTCTCTTTGATAATGAATTCCTTGTCTCTTTATATAGACATGAATAGCCTCTCAATCTCCTTATTTTTGTCATAGATCTCTCCTTGATCCATAAAACTCGCCATGATTTTCTTTATCCCATAAATCTCTCCTTTAGTTTTATTTTGTAAATCTATCATTGATAATTGATATGTGTATGAAAAATCAAACAATATCAAGTTGACATTAATGACAATACAATATATTAAATAATTTAATTTCTTGCATTCACTTTTGCAGCTCAATGATCATCAAATTATCATCTTCAAACATTCAACCAGTTATAACTCATCAATCTCTCTATTTGGCATTGATGGCAACCTAATATGAAATATGCAATATAAAACATGCCATAACATACCAAACTTATTATTCTATAACCAATTCAAATATCTGAATCTCAGTAAGATCTTTTAGCTTAGATTTAATAGGTTTAATCACTACAAAAAAATGTTTACCATACAACTCTCCCTATATATTTGATGTTGTTGTGTGTTCTCCCTTTCTTCATTCCCTTCAATGGATAGGTGTAGCAATTATGTCTCTCCCTTTCTTGTAGAATCTCTTCTCCCTTTTCTGGATAGATATGCAGTGTTAACTCTCTCCAATTCTCTCCCTTTGATGCATGGTTATTTCATTGACAATAATCTTTAGATATTCTCTCCCTTTGTGTTGTAGAATATTTTCTCCCTGATGGATATTTCATTGAAACTTTTTCTCCCTTTGATAGCAATCCAAAAAAAATATAGCTTTGTAGTGGCCACAAATATCTCTGGTATGTGGTTCAGATAAGTACCTTTAGTGTACTGATATGTCATTGTAGTCCATATCTCATCTTGCATCAATATGATTAATCTTTTTATAATGTGTAGGATGATATAACCTCCTAGTCATCTTAGTGACCAATAGATAAGGGACGAACCCCTAGTTTATTCCTCAGGTATTCAAATGTATCTTTTGGCAATGGTTTTGTGAATATGTTTTCTAGTTGTTCTTTGGATTGTACATATTCCAGTATTACATGTTTCTCTTGTACGTGTCCTATTAAGTAATGATACTTAATAGATATGTGATTTGTCATAGCATGCATCACAAGGTTCTTTGAAATGTTTATAGCACTTGTATTATCACAATAGATAATTATAAGGTCAATAATTTCCTCATTCATACCTTTCAGTAATTGCTTGATCCATGCAATGTTAAAGCAATTTGCAGCAACATCTATATATTCTGGTTCTGCAGTTGATTGAGTTATGCATCCTTGATTTTTACTTATCCATGTAACAAGTTTGTCAGCCATAAAGAATGCTCCTCCTGTAGTTCTCTTTCTATCATCTATGTTTCTAGCCCATTCAGCATTAGTATAAACTTGTATCTCAAATTTTCCTTATTTATTGTACCACAAACCATAGTCTTCAGTATTCTTCAGATATCTCAAAATTCTTTTAACAGCAGTCATTTGTGATTCCTTAGGGTTAGTAGAGAATCTTGTAACTATACCAATTGCATGTGCTATATCAAGTCTATTGTGTACAACATACATTAGTTTACCAATCATAGATCTATATAAGGTCTGATTTACCTCGGTTGTCTTGTCTTCCTTTTTCAATTTGTATCTAATTTCCATAGGTGTTCCAACTAGTTTGGAATCCTCCATCTTGAATATATTCAAAAATTCTTTGATGTATTTTGATTGTGTGATGTAGATTCCTTCATCATATTGTAGAATCTGTAGACCAAGAAAGAATTTGATCTCTCCAAACATTGAGATTTAAAATTCTTTTCTCATTTCATCAAAAAATGACTTGCATAGCATATCATTACCTCCAAATATTATATCATCAACAAATATATTAGCAATCAAAATCTTATCACAGTATCTCTTTTCAAATATAGATTATTATTGTCACTTGTTCTAAAAAATCCAATACTAATGAGATAAGAATGAAGTCTTTTATACCATGCTCTTGGTGCTTGTTTCAATCCATACAAGGCTTTGTGTAGTTTACAAAATATGTTCCTCTTGTTAGGATCAACAAACCCTTCAAGTTATTTAATGTATACCTCCTCTTGTAGCATTCCATTCTGAAAAGCAGATTTAACATCCATTTGGTATACTTAGAATCCATTAAAAGAAACATAAGCAAGTAGAATTATTACTCATATTCTAGAAATGGGTTCAAAGGTTTCTCCATATTCAATACCTTCTTCTTTTGCATACCCTTTGCATACCAGTCTTGCTTTGTTCCTTGTGACTTTTTCATTCTCATTAAGTTTGTTTCTAAAAATCTATTTGGTGCCAATGACATTTTTGTCACTCAGTGTAGGTACTAATGTCCATGTTTTATTCTTCTTAATATGTTTAATCTCTTCATTCATTGTACTAACCCATTCTTGATTCTCAAGTGCAGCATTAACAAATTTAGGCTCAAAATTACAAATCAAACATCCATTGTTAAGTGACTTACTTCTTGTTCTCATTACTTCTCTAGTGTCCCCAATGATTTGGTCCTATGGATGGTGTCTTTTGACATATTTAGAAAGTACAGGTTCAGATATTTGTTCTTCATTTTGATCTTCATCACTCGGGTTCAGCATTGTGAGCATTTTCTTGATTCTCACTGTGTGCAGCCTGTTGCTCGGTTGCATTATTTTGTTGTTCATGTAAGGTGTCAGGTTCTTCAATGTAGACAAATATATTGTAATATTTTGGTTTTTTTATGCTTTCCTCATCATTTTTCTCAGCAAATTCATCCACTTTTACATTTGCACTCTCAATGATTTTGTTAAAATATTTGTTTAGACACTTATAAGTGATGAACTATAACTGATTGAATGTTTGAAGATGTTAATTTGATGATCACCGAGCTACCAAAAGTTAATGCAATACATTAAATTAGTTAATGTATTGTATTATCATTGATGTCAACTTGAAATAATTTTGATAGATGTTTCATATGGATATAATCTTTCCCTTAAGTCATCTCTCTCTTTGGATACTTCTCTCCCTTTGACATCAATGCCAAGCTAAATATCTCTTTTTTTTTAAAATATATTCCTTAAATTTTTCTTTCCATCAAAAATACAATAAATCTGGTGTTTGGTGTAGATAAGTACCTTTCTATGTACTGATATATCTTTTTGGTCCATCTCTTTGCTTGCATCAACATGAATGATCTTCTGATTATGTGTAGGCTGATACAACCTCCTAGTCAACTTAGTGACCAGTAGACAAGGTTCGGACCCCTATTCTCTTTCTCAGGTACTCAAATATATCTTTAGGTAATGTCTTTGTGAATATTTCTGCTAATTGTTCCTTGGATTGAACATATTCTAGTATCACCTCTTTCACTTGCACTTGTTCTCTACAGTAAAGATACTTGATAGCAATATGCTTTGTCTTAGCATGCATGACAAGGTTCTTTGAAATATTTATTGCACTAGTATTATCACAATATATAATCAATGGTTCAAGAATTTTCATATTCATACCTTCAATTAATTGCTTGGTCCATATAATTTTAGAGAAATCTGAAGTAGCAACCACATATTCTGCTTCTATAGTAGATTGTGAGATGTTGTGCTCTTTCTGTCATCTAATTTTCCAGCCCAATCAGTATTTGTATAGACTTGAAGCTCAAATTTTCCTTCTCTTTTATACCATAATCCATAGTCTTCAATATTCTTTAGATATCTCAGAATTCTTTTAATAGAATTCATGTGTGATTCTTTGGGATTAGAAGAGAATACTGCAACTATTCCAACCGTATGTGCTATATCAAGTCTGTATGAAGACTTCTTATCTTCACCAGTATTCTCTAGCAGCATCCTCTTCTTTCATAATGAATAGCTTGTCTCTTTTATAGACATGATTTTACCATTTCTAAGTCCTTGTCTTTCTTGTTCTTAACATGATCCGCAAATCTTGTCATTCTTGCTTTAAAGCATGCTTTAGTTTTATCTCGTAGATTTCTTCTTGACAACTGGAATAAAACTAGCTTTAAATCTCTAGCTTTTAACTAGTCAATGAAAATAATGTAATCAAATAGTTAACTCCATATTTATCTCATTCCAACTAATTCTTTTGTCATTTTTGAACTTTAGTTCTGATCGGTGTTTAACTCCTTGTTTGCTCAGTTTTGACTTCAGTTGTCCTCGGCATCTCTGTTCATACTAGACTAGATATAGCACATGAAGTTGGAATGGTTGCAAGATTCTCTTCTAATCCCAAGGAATCACACATGAATATTGTCAAAATAATTATGAGATATCTAAAGAATACCAAAAATTATGGCTTATGGTATAAAAGAAAAGAAAATTTTTAGCTATAATTCTATACATATTCTTCATGGGTGATAGACTTGTCACATGGATAAGTAAGAAGAAAGGATGCATCTCACAATCTACTGTAGAAGAAGAATATGTGTCTGTTGTTGCAAATTTCTCTAAGATTGCATGGATCAAGAAATTACTAGAAGGTATGAATATGAAAATTCTTGAACCAGTGATTATATATTGTGATAATACTAGTGCAATAAATATTTCAAAGAACCCTATCATGTATGATAATACAAAGCATATTTATATCAAGTATAATTACTTAAGAGAACAAGTGCAATGTTCAATCCAAGGAACAATTAGCAAACATATTCACAAAGCCATTGCCTAAAGATACATTTGAGTATCTGAAAAAGAGACTAGGGATCTGACCCTTATCTACTAGTCACTAAGCTGACTAGGAGGCTACATCAGCTTACACATAATCATAAGATCATTCATGTTGATGCATGCAAAGAGATGGACCAAAAAGATATATCAGTACACAGAAAGGTACTTATCTACACCAAACACCAGAGTTATTGTATTGCTGATGGAAAGGGAAATTCAAGGAGTATATTTTTAAAAAAAGAGAGATTTAGCTTGGCATTGTTGTTAAAGGGAAAGAATTATCCAAAGAGAGAGATGAATTAAGGGAAATATTATATCCATATGAAATATCAATCATAAGTATTCAAAAGGAAAAGATGTACTTAATGCATATGGATTATATTGTTGTCAAAGGAAAAAGAGATATGAATAGAAATATCCATCAAGGAGGGGCACAGTCAAAGGGAGAGAAAAAGGAGAAGAGATTCTACAACAAAGGGAGAAACAAAATTAGAATTTTCTACATCTATCCAGTGAAGGGAATGAAGAATGAAGGAAGTACTCTGCAAGAATCAAATCCAAGCTAGAAGAGCTTACTGAGAGTCAGACATTTGTATTGGTTATAGAAAAATGAGTTTGGTAGATATTGATGAACTAAAAATGAAATATTTAATGTTATATTAGTAGAATTTAGTATGTTTCCATCAATTCCAAAGTGAGAGATTGATGAACTATAACTGATTGAATGTTTGAAGATGTTAAGTTGATGATCACTGAGCTTCATAAAATTAATGTAAGACATTAAATCTGTTAATGTATTGTATTTTTATTGATGTCAACTCGATATACTCTAATTGATTATATAGATATTATCAAAGACTTCAAAGAACCAAAGAGATAAATTTTATGTTATCAGTAATGCATAAAATTTTAGTATACACCAAGTGACAACAAACACTGACAGACAGTGCACACCGAGAGATAAAGAACCCTGAGAAGAGTCATAGTGATACCCAAGAAAGCATTACCAAGAAGAACCAAAGTAATACCCAAGTAGAATTGAAATTCATAGTGTTTCCTAATGGGTAGACAACCCCGATGGACAGAGATACCCAAGGACAACTGAATTCAAGACTGAAAAAACAAGGATTTAAACACCGATCATACTTGAAATTTAGAAATGACAAAAGACTTAGCTGGAAGGAGCTAAATATGGACTTAACTGTTTGATTATATTGTTTTCATCAACCAGTTAAAAGATAGAGATTTAAAGCTAGTTTTGATCTAGTTGCCAAGAATAAATAGGAAATAAAACTAAAGCATGCTCTAAAGAAAGAATGGCAAGATTTGCGGATCACATCAAGAACAAGAAATACAAGGACTTAGAAATGGTGAAATCATGTCTATAAAAGAGAAAATCTATTCATTATGAAAGAAGAGGATGTTGTAAGAGAATACTGGTGAAGATAAGAAGTCTTCATACAAACCTAATCAAATGAGTTGAAGAATAGAGCTAAGATTTATGCAGACACCGAGCAACAAAGAAGCAACTATTACCCAAAATTTCCCATTACATAAAATTTTGGCTACAAGTGGAGAAAATGTGGCTCCTATGAGGGTAGAGCCTAGCTTGTATAAATCTTGCATGATTCCTTGCCTTTACCTAGTTCTTTGCATTTTTCAAAGTCATTGGTTTTGCCCCAGGTTCATACCTTTTAGCCCTAAATGTAAAAACCCTATGAAAAATCTCTTAAACCCTAGGTTCCTTGGTGGCTTTTCTAATCTTTCATTACCTTTTTTCCCCACTTAAGGTTCCTATTTTGCACGTATTTTTAAGTTGTCTTGCAATCACCTTTTATTTTCAGTCACACAATCACACTGAATTTAAAATGAGAAGTCATGCAGTCACACTATATTTTTTATGGAGTCATTTAGCTCTGCGAGTGACCGGGTGAATGGATTGTCATGCAGTCGCACAGTCACGACAATTTTGTGTAAGTTACCTTCTAGCTCATGAGTGTACAATCAAGGGAAAGGGAAATCATCACTCACTTGTTGAGGGTTATATTTTTCTCATCACTCACTCACCATTAAGTTTCACTTCAAGCCTTCCAGCTTGTGAGTGTGCGATCAAGAAAAAAGGATGCCATCACTCACTCACCATGAAATTTTACTTCAATCCTTCCAGCTCGCAAGTGTACAATAAAGGGAAATAGGATTTCATCACTCACTTGCCATGAAGTTTCACTTTAAGTCTTTGAGCTTGCAAGTGTGTGACCAAAGGAGTTATGCTTCATCACTCAATCGCTCAAGTTTAGTAGTTAATCAGAAAAGCGTTGCGACCATGCGGGAAAAGGGATTTTTATGTAGTCTCTCACTCATATAGGCTAAAGACCAAGTCAAAAAATTTTTGCAAGTGTGCAATTAAAGGAAATAGATGTTGTCGCTCACTCATAATGGACCGATCACATAAAGCTTATTATTCTGTGAGTGTGTGACTGAAGGAGTTGTACTCCATTGCTCACTTGCTCATGTTTATCATTTGATAATGAAATTTGTGTGAGTGTGCAAGAAAAGGAAGTTGTATGTCAATGCTCACTCGCCAAGACTTAGCAATTAGTAGATTTTGGACTACGAGTGAGAGATGCGGCTAATGATATTCTCTCAGAAGGGGTTGTTGTTAGTAATAACTTAGAGGGGGGGTGAATCAATGGCTTCAAAAACTTTTCTTTTTACTTAACCACCAATCAAATGAACCTCAGATTATTATTTCCCTTACAAGATGCATGCCATGAAATACTTATAATAATTAATTGTCTGTCATTTTTCCTTTTCTGACCTTATTCTCCTTGATAACTGATAAGCAGTAAAACTTATTTACCGATACTCAGTAAATATGCAGAGTATGCCAATCAATCTAGAAATGCATATGTGAAATGTAAAAAAGTAAAGTAATAAACCATACACACATAACACATGGATTTTAACGTGGAAACCCTGTTAAGGGAAAAACCACTGGGACCGGTACCCCAAATTTTCACTCTTCTGAAGTGAACCCTATTAGGAGCCAACCCTATTAAAGGTTACAAACACACTGTTAGGTGTGACCTTGTTAAAGGATTTTATACATAGAGGTTGTCACTTAGTATCGGGCAACTTAGTTTGCTACCATCCTCAATCAGCCGCCTTCTTAGACTGTCAATAGGCTTTAGACAAATCTAGTGCTACTTTCATGAATTAACCTTTTTGGCACTCCTTAGGATGTACCTCAATATATAGAAGACTGTTAAGTCCTACTATGTTAAGAGACTTTATGCTTCAATGGTTAAACTGAAACATAATGACCTATTTCTAATGCAACTTGAATTGCAAATTTTTAGATCTATTTAAGTACAATACCTCTCTAATCAATGTATCAATTCAATTCCTTTTGCTCCACACTTTCTACTCTATGATGTTGTGTTTCACTGTTCATCGGTGTCTGCAAAATTTTTTGGCTCTCCTTTAGCTTGATTGATCAGGACTGTATGAAGTTATCCTTCATCAGTTTCTCTTCAGCATCCTCTTTCTATTCACTCCCCTTCTCTATGTTTGGAATGAATAATGCTTTTCTCTTATATAGACATGATATTCCTTAATTCTTGATTCTTGGCATGAAAAATAATCCAGCCAATCTAATTTAAAGCATAACTCCTAATTTATCTCGTAGTTATCTTCTTACCAACTGTACAAATCTTCTTTAAATCAATCACTTAACTCTGGTCAAATAAAACAATGAAAACAACCAGTTAAGTCTATCTTTAGCTCTTTCCAACTAGATATTTTGTCATTTTCTGAACTCTCTATTCTGTCGGTCAACTCTATAGTTAGTCATTGGTGACAACTGCTAGTTTCATCAGTGTGACTCCAGTCATCTTCGGGATCTCCATCTGTCGAGTATCAATGGATTTTACTCGTCGGATAACTCTATTTTTAGCTCATCGGGCATCCTGTGATTATGCTTCATTGGGCAACATTGTCTTCTGCTTATCAGGTATCACTATGATTTTGCTTCGTCGAAAAACACTATCTTCTGCTTGTCAGGTATCACTGTAACTTTTTCTTTTTTTTAGCTTTACCGATGGTGTGCACTCCATCGATGTTGTCTATCACTTAGTGAATACTTGACTTTTATACATTGTTGAAAGTATAACCTTTGTTCTATTGATTCTTTGAAGTCTTTGGCATTATGTATATGACCGTATATATTAGATCAAGTTGACATCAATAAAAATACAAACCATTAACTAATTTAATGCCTTGTATTATCTTCAACTTAACATTATCAAACGTTCAATCAGTTACATGTCATCAATCTCTCCCTTTGGCATTGATGGCAACATACTATATTATCACACTATACTATTTCTAATACAATATGAAATATAACAGTTGAAATTTATTAGATTACCAAACAATTTATTTTTATAATCGATAAAAATATCTGACCATCGGTAAGCTCTGTGTTAGCTTAGATTTGATTCTTGCAGCTTTCTATATTTCTTGTTCTGATGTGTTGCATCCTTCCCTTGTGTCAATATCTCTATTTTAACTTTTCTTGTTCTTTGATGTCTTTGCCTTTTGTCAGTAACTCTCCCTATGGATATGATCTCTCCCTATTGGAGTAATATGATAATGGATAATCTTTCTTCTTTTTCTAAAGATTGTGATAATATGGAAACTTTCTCTCCCTTTGACAACAATGCCAAACAAATATCTCACATATATCTGACATTAATGTCAAGTGATATTTTCTCTTGATCCATAATATATTTCTTGAATTTTCCTTATCTATCAGCAATACATCAATATGATCTAGTGCTCAGTTCTGATATATACCTTTCTGTATATAGATGTAGCTTTGAAGTTCATCTTATTTCTTGCATCAACATGAATGATATTCTGATAATATATAGGCTGATGCAGCTTTCAGTCTTTTACTGACTAGTAGACAAGGGTTTGACCCCTAGTTTCTTTCTCAAGTACTCAAATGTATCCTTGGGTAGTGGCTTGGTGAAGATATTGGCCAATTGTTCTTTAGATTGCACATACTCAAGTATCACCTCTTTTTATTGAACTTATTCTCTTAAATAATGATACTTGATTGCAATGTGTTTAGTCTTAGAATGCATGACTGGATTCTTGGAAATGTTTATTGCACTGGTGTTATCACAATAGATAATCACTAGTTCTGAGATCTTCATATGCATATCTTCCAGCAACTATTTGATCCATGCAATATTTGAGCAGTTTGCAGTAGTAACAACATATTCTACTTCTGCAGTAGACTATGAGATGCATCTTTGCTTCTTGCTAATCCATGTGACAAGTCTGTCACCCATAAATAATGCTCCTCTAGTTGTGCTTTTCCGTTCATCAAGATTTCTAGCCCAATCAACGTCGGTAAACACCTTAAGTTCAAATTTGTCTTCTCTTCTATACCATAAGCCAAATTCCTCAGTATTCTTCAGATATCTTAGAATTGTTTTCACAGCAGTCATATGTGATTCCCTGGAGTTAGAAAAAAATCTAGCAATAATTCCTACTACATGTACAATATCTGGTCTAGTGTGTACAACATACATGAGTTTTCCAATCATTGATCTGTACAAAGTCTGATTTACCTCTGTTGTCTTATCCTCCTTTGTCAACTTACTTCCAGTAGCCATTGGTGTTCCAACTGATTTGGAATCTTCCATCTTGAATATTTTTAGGAACTCTTTGATGTATTTGGACTATGTAATGAAAATACCTTCACTTTGTTGAATGATCTATAGACCAAGAAAGAACTTGATCTCTCTAAACATAGACATCTCAAATTTTTTGCTCATCTCATCAGCAAATCACTTACATAGTATATCATTGCCTCCAAATATGATGTCATGAACAAATATTTTAGCAATCAAAGTGTTAGCATCAGTATCCCTTTATAAATAAAGATTATTCTTTTCACTAGTCCTTATGAATCCAATACTTATTAGATAGGAATGAAGTCGTTCATACCAGGCTCTAGGAGCTTGTTTTAATCCATACAAGGCTTTGTGAAGTCTACATACCATGTTCCTCTTGTCTGGATCTACAAACCTTTCTAGTTGCTCAATGTATACCTCTTCTTCAAGTATTTCATTTAAGAATTCTGACTTGACATCCATTTGATATACTTTGAATCTTTTGTATGCAGCATAAGCAAGTAGTATTCTTACTCCTTCAAACCTAGCAATAGGTTCAAAGGTTTCTCCATAGTCTATACTTTCCTCTTGTGCATACCCCTTGCATACTAGTCTTTCTTTGCTCCTTGTGACTTCTCTATTCTCTTTCAACTTATTCCTAAATATCCATTTTGTACTGATGACATTTTTGTCATCTAGTGTTGGAAAAAGTGACCATGTTTTGTTCTTCTCAATCTGCTCAATCTCATTATTCATAGCACTTATCCATTCTTCCTTATCTAGTGTAGCATTGACAGATTTTGACTCAAACTCACAAATTAAAAAAAGTTGAGTTTAAAGACTTACTTTTTGTTTTTGTACCAACCTTCTTATCTCCTATGATATGGATCTCTGGATGGTTCCTTCTTACATATCTTGCAAGTATAGGTATAGTTCTTTGTCTGTCAACTTGATCATTATTTTGGTCTTCATTATGTTCTTCATTGCCTTGCACATTTACTTGATCATTATCCTAACCATCAATATTTGCAGTCTGACTGTTGGTTGCAACATTTTGTTGTTTCGGTATTAAGAACTGTTGCTCAGGAAGAGTGTTTAGTTCTTCACAATATACAAACTTGTTTTAGTCCTCTGGTTCTTTTGTGTTTTCCAGCTCATTCTTTTCTACAAATTCATCAATCTTTATATTTTCACTTTCATCTATTTTGTTAGAGGCCTTGATAAGACATTTGAAAGCTTTGCTTTTGGTAGAATACCCTAGAAAAATACCTTCATCACTTTTGGCATCAAGCTTTCCATTTCTATCATCCTTTAAGACCTAACATTGACTACCAAAGATCTTGAAGTAATTTACATTGGGTGTTTTACCATACCATAGCTCATAAGGTATCTTCTTTGTGTCTTTCAATTGTACTGTATTAAATGTATAAACAGCAGTGCTGACAGCTTCCCTCCAGATGATTTTGGTGATGCATTTCTCTATCATCTATGTTCTTGCACAATCAACTATTGATATGTTCCTTCTCTTAACAATCTCATTTTGCTGTAGTGTCCTTGGTACAGAAACTTGTCTTTTTATACCATGCTCATTATAGAAATTAGTTAATTCATCTGATATAAATTCTCCTCCTCTATCTGATCTCAAATATTTTAAATCCTTACCACTCTTTTTTTCTACCATAGCCTTATACCATTTAAACATCTTGAATGCTTCAGATTCATCTTTTAGAAACATAACTATCATCATTCTAGAGTAATCATCAACAAAGAGAATAAAATATCTATCTCCATAATAGCTCTTTGTCCTCATAGGTCCACATAAATCAGTATGTAATACCTACCCTTTGGGTTGCCTTTTTATTTTAGTTTTTTATCTCTTTTAGACCATAGTAGGTATGTGTTAGTTATTTCAAGTGATTTTAAGGATATTCATGCGTTACTTTTCATTATGGTATTGATCCATTGTTAGTTGTATTATATCATCTATTTGCATATGATTTGTGATTATTTCATATTGGTTATGATTACGTTAGGACATCATTTTGATTATGGTTTTCTGACAATACTGACCCGATATTTATATGCACATGGATCATCTGTATGCTTTGCATTTATGTCTGTTGTGTTTGGTATGGTATGGGACAGAGTCGTAGTTACTTGCTTCGGCGAGATCCACATGATAACCTGGTCTCAACCATTGTTTATCATATGATATATATGCATGTATGTTCATCTCTATGATGACAGGTTTGCAGGTACCGGGCTACGTCTTCCCTGAATTGGCAAGAGTGAGCGTGCCCTATCACATTAATCTCAATGGTAAGAGGGGAGATAATATCTAGGTCCAAATCCATACCCTAAACCTGTACTTTGTCCTAGAACTAGGCAAGAATCTGATTGACTACCCTAGTGTTTGAATCCGTCCAGTGACGTGGATTTGTGAGCCTGTTTGTGTGTGTTTGGGTGTCTATTTCAGTTGATTATCTGTTTGAGTTGTTTATCTGTTTAGATGAGTTTCAGGTGATTTAAAGATGCTTTTATCTTGAATTATTTAATTAATATTTATGAAAAATATTAATGTTAATTATTGCACCTTTAATAAGGTTAAAATATTGATATATGAAATATATGGCTATTTAATAATTAAATATTAATTAAAGGCCTATATTTAATTAATTAATTTAATTATTAAGTCTTGATTTAAATAATTAAGATTTAATAAATATTAAATTCAATTAATTGTGATTGATTGTGCATAGTTGATTTGTTGAGTATTCTTTAGTTGCATGATTAATTGATTTATTTAATTAAAATATTCTCACATGCATTTTCAATTTAACACTTTGCTTTTATATTATAAAGTTGAGTTATGCATGTTTTAAGTGAAAATTAAAAATAAAGAATTTATTTTAATTATTAATTAGATAATTTATATTCCCTTTAGGGCTTTCACCTTTTGGAAACCTAATTGCTTGGTTTTCTATATCCTTGGATTGAAAGCCATTTTGGAGGTGGTTCAATTAGAGGAGAAAGGAAAATCAGGTGATGAAGGATTTGTGAAAGCTTGAGAGCATTTTGGAATATTTTTAAAAATTTTCGTTGCTTAAAATTATAGATTTTATTCCTCTCATCAGTTATTGAGGTAGGATTTTGTTCATGTTAATTCTAGCTTTTGGATCCCCGTCTTCCATGTATCCGAAAAGCTAGGATCTTTTGTGCGATCTTCCTTGTTTGATTATTGTGTGGTTTATGGATTAAAATTGTAGAAATATATTCTTGGTTCAATTTTGTATTTTGCTTTAAATTTACATGCTAGATAGGTGCTTCTAGGCTAAAGATTTTATTTTTGGGTGTTAGATGCAAAATGGGCATTAGGGTTTCCATGTGGAAATTAATTTATTTAAAATTGTCTTTAGAGTTTCAATTTGGGAAAAAGTCCTTTTGAGGGAAAATTGATAATTATTATCGAAGAAAGGGTTTAAACCGTTGGATATGTTAATGTCGTACCTTGAATGTAGAAAACTACCATTTACCATGTTCTTGCCAAAACCGGGTCCAGATTTGTATGAAAATAAAATAATTGAGTTAAAATTGCATGCTTGAGAAAGAAACTCTTCTTGAAAATAAATTAAAATATTAGATTTAGAATGTCTCTTGTTATTATCAATTTGCATGCTTAAAAGAAAGAAAAC
>MU223483.1:939784-967325 GCA_018584345.1 Thuja plicata
CTTGTTGCAGTTTCATCTTCCTAGTCTTTTGGAGACTTGATCAGTTACTTGAGATGTGTATTGTACCATATGTATTTATTGGTTATCATCCTTGGAGGATGCATTGTATTGTCTATTATGTATTATTGCATACCCTGCGACTTGTGCAGTGGATGTTGATTAGGTGGTATACTTTATGGTATCAGAGGTATATGTAATCTTTATTATTGAGATGTAACTTATTAGGTTTAGATTATGTAACCTTTATGTCAGTTCTATATTATTGTAATCGTAGATTAGTTTGTTTAAGTAATTCTACGTCAAGGAACCCTCGAGGAATTTTAATCATGTATACATTGTATTTCATGTATGTCATGTACTTCATTGTGTTGCTTCTGCATTGTTATCATTATTGTTTGTAAACATTTTTTAAAAAAATTATTCTGTGACCTTGGTGTCATGTTTAGGTTAAGTTCTCCTGGGTTCATTGGCGGGGTATTACATAGTATGGACTAATTCTAGAATTTCATTAGATGTATGGGTTTTACTTTTGAAACTAGACTTTGTCATTCTACCTTTTTGACATTTTTGCACATGACATTGTCTGGCTTTTTCATCGTCGGTAAGCCTCTTATATTTCTTCTTCTACTTATTTTTATCATGTTGTCAAGATTCACATGACATAATCTTTTGTGCCGCAACTATATGTCTTCCTTTCTAGTCATTAAACAAGTGGTGTTTGTATCATTCAGATAGAATAAGTTACATTTTGTCTGTTCACCTGTACCAATTAGTTTTCTTGATTCATTGAAGATCTTTGCCTTCTTGTTCTCAAATGCTACTCTGTGACCTAAATTATTCAGTTGAGAAACACTCAACAGATTATAATTCAATCCTTTTACCCAATAAGAATTTTCACATTTAATCAGGTTATTCAACATTATAGTTCCTTTACCTTCAACCAGACAAGGTGTATCATTACCCATTCTTACTGTACCACCATTATAATACTCAAAATTGTTAAACTTTTCTTTGTCACCGGTCATGTGGTGAGTGTAGCCACTATCTATAATCTAGATGTCATTCTTGCTAACCTTAGATATGAGTGCAGTTTCTACATACCTTCATCTTCATCTGAATCATCTTTCACAGCTACAAATACTATTTCAATGTCTTCATCAGGTTCGGTGTCAGTATCTTTATCTTTGCAAGCAGCTAGATAGCTATCCTGCTTTCCTTTATCTTTGTAGTCTTGGGTATCTCTTCTTTTTGATTGTGTGTAACTTTTGTAATCTTTGTTATCACCTCTATCAAATTTCTTCTCAAAAAATTTGTCATTACCTTTGTCATGTTTCCTTGTGTTAAGACATCTTGTAGCATAGTGTTCGATCTCTTTACAATTAAAGCATACAAGTGGTAACTTTCCTTTGTATTTACCTTTGCCTCTTTGCATTCTCCTTGCCATGAGTGGTTCTATTTCATCTAGATCTTCTTCTTCACTTTCATTTTCACTATCTCTTCTAGACATGTGTCTCTGACTAGATTTGCTTACTCTCATAGAAGACTTAAATGCAGACTTTAAGTTTGGTAAGACACTATTATCAAAGTTATTCATCTCAAATGAAATCAGTCTAGAAATAAAACTATCAAGAGTAACTGTATTGTTTGCAAGTACTCTTATTTCTTGAATAGCTGAAACTCTAATATCATATACAAGAAATAAGGTTCTTAAGATTTTACTTACCACTGTCTCCTCTTCAAGTGTACCTCCAACACCTCGTATAGCATTGACTACTTCATTTATTCTTGTGCTATATTGTGTAATTTTTTCTCCTTCTTTCATTCTGAGATCATCAAATTTTTCTCTAAGGCTTTCTATCTTGGCTCTCAGAACATTTGCATCATTGCCATGTACAAGCTTCAGTTTGTCCCACATTTTCTTTGCAGTTGTGTAATTTTTGACATCTTCAAATTCAACATCAGAGAGAGAGGAAGAAAGATCTATAACCATGTAATTGTGCTCATGCTTCACTCTTAATTGATCTACTATTAATGGTCCTGTGGGCAACACATATTCAGTATCTAATTATTGAGTAACATCATTACCAATACCTGATAAGTGGAGTCTTATCTTGCTTTGCCATGAAGTAAAGTTGTCTTTGTTCAACTTGGGCACATCTCGTCTGTTCATCTTGTGATCTTGAATTAGGTCTTAAAACCTTCCTTCTAAGCACACAAGCTCTGATACCAATTGTTAGTAATAACTGAGAGGGGGGGTGAATCAGTGGCTTCAAAAACTTCTCTTTTTACTTAACCACCAATCAAATAAACCTCTGATTATTATGTCCCTTACAAGATACATGCCATGAAATACTTATAATAATTAATTGTCTATCAGTTTTCCTTTTCTGACCTTAATCTCCTTGATAACCGATAAGCAGTAAAAATTATTTATCGATGCTCAGTAAATATGCAGAGTATACCAATCAATCCATAAATGCATATGTGAAATGTAAAATAGTAAAGTAATAAACCATACACACATAACACATAGATTTTAACGTGGAAACCCTATTAAGGGAAAAACCACTGGGACCGGTACCCTAAATTTTCACTCTTCTAAAGTGAGGCCTATTAGGAGCCAACCTTGTTAAAGGTTACAAACAGACTATTAGGTGTGACCTTGTTAGAGTATTTTATACATAGAGGTTGTCACTTAGTATTGAACAACTCAATTTTCTACCATCCTTGAATTAGCCTCATTCTTAGACTGTCAATAGGCTTTAGAAAAATCTAGTGCTACTTTCATAAATCAACTTTTTTGGTACTCCTTGGGATGTACCTCAATATATAGAAGACTGTTAAGTCCTGCTCTATTAAGAGACTTGATACTTCAATGGTTAAACTAAAACACAATGACCTATTTCTAATGCAAATTGAATTGCAAATTTTTAGATCTATTTAAGTACAATACCTCTCTGATCAATGTATCAATTCAATTCCTTTTTCTCCACACTTTCTACTTTGTGATGTTGTGCTTCACTGTTCATCGGTGTCTGCAGAATTATTTGGCTCTCCTTCAACTTGGTTGATCAGGACTGTATGAAGTTATCCTTCATCAGTTTCTCTTCAGCATCCTCTTTTTATTCACTCCCCTTCTCTATGTTTGGAATAAATAATGCTTGTCTCTTATATAGACATGATATTTCTTAATTCTTGATTCTTGATTCTTGGCATGAAAAATAATCTAGCCAATCTAATTTAAAGCATAACTCTTGATTTATCTCATATTTATCTTCTTATCAATGATAAAAATCTTCTTTAAATCAATCACTTAACTCTGGTCGAATAGAATAATGAAAACAACTTGTTAAGTCTATCTTTAGCTCTTGCCAACTAGATATTTTGTCATTCTCTAAACTCTCTGTTCTATCATTCAACTCTAGAGTTAGTCATTGGTGACAACTGCCAGTTCCGTCGGTGTGACTCCAATCAGCTTCAGGATCTCCATCTGTCGGGTATCAATGGATTTTACTCATTGGGTAACTCTTTTTTTAGCTGGTTGGGCATCCTGTGATTTTGCTTCATCGGGCAACATTGTCTTCTACTTGTTGGGTATCACTGTGATTTTGCTTCATTGGGCAACACTGTCTTCTGCTTGTCGGGTATCATTGTGACTTTTTCTTCTTTTTTTGGCTTTACCGATGGTGTGCACTCCATGGGTGTTGTCTATCACTTAGTGAATACTTGACTTTTATGCATTACTAAAAGCATAACCTTTGTTCGATTGATTCTTTAAATTCTTTGGCACTATGTACATGACCGTACAGATTAGATCAAGTTGACATCAATGACAATACAAACCATTAACTGATTTAATGCCTTGCATTATTTTCAACTTAAAGTTATCAAATATTGAATTAGTTACATGTCATTAGTTGTCTCTCACTCGTGAGGACAAAAGACCAAGTCAGAAAGGTTGTGTGAGTGTGGGATAAAGAGAAAATTCAAACAGCAACTAGTCGTCGCTCATTCTCATAGGTGTAACTTAAAAGGAAAAAAGTGTTGCGAGTAAGCGACTGGATAAAAGGAAGAAGCTTTGTTTCTCACTCGCAAACAAATTTTTTAATGCCTAGTTGATGTTGTGAATGTGCAATAGAGTGCCACGTGGCTAAATCAGATCTGATTTCAAAGATAGAGTAAAGATAAAGAAAAAAATCAATAGACATGTTTTAAACAAAAGATTAAGATATTTTCTGGGCTGTTGGTCGGGTATTTCGTGCCACCTGTGACCATTTGAATTTAAATTCAAATATTTAAATGGTGTTTCTTAGGTTTTCATGGGAGTGGTGATGTTTTCAACCCGTAGACTGGGTAGATAGATCAAGGTGTTCTGTCTGCTCGAATTTACGGTAGAGGGATATTTTCAAAGACATATTTGATCATCTGGGATATTTCTCAAATGCATTGATGAGAAGAATTGATAGTCTTAGAGTTCTGAATTATTTATGTAGATCTATTATAACCCTAATTCTTAAGAATTGGAAGGACTCCTGAGCCTGCATGCTAGAGGAGTGTGTATATAAGTAGTTTTGAGAGCTTTTAGAGCTTAGATTTTTGTAGTTGGTGTAATATTTTCTATGGCATCTTCTTTGCCCTTAGGTTTTCACCATTTTGTAATCTTTCTTTGACTTCCAAATTATGTTAAGGTTTCTGAGACATTTTTTCTATCCTCTAACTTTCCTTGTATGTACTTCTCTTACTGAAATATGATACAATGACTTTTATTAGAGAAATCTTGGAGTTCCTGAGCCTTTCTTTCTTTTATCATCTTTGTGTACTACTGTGTGTGATCTGATTTAGGTAATATTGTAGATTTTGTTCATTCCTAGTTACTTTATCTCATTCATGTGCCTATTTGCTAAAGTGAATGTTTGCTTGCAGGTCACAGTCTATGTCTATTCCTTTGGAAAAGTTATTGTTTGTGAAATCTTCTCTTTCCTTGAATAACCTCTTTCTATTTCAGACCTCTGTATGAAATACTTATGCAAGCCTATTTAGAAAGATTGTGTTCTATTAGATCTGAGAATCTTCATGCTAGTTTACTCACTATGTTATGTTTCATGTTACCTTCGGTGTATCACCTAGTAGGGTAATTTTCTTTCCAGTTATTTCCTTTCAAGCATTCCTTCTATCCATTTTCCCTCATGTTTAATTTTCATGTCAAAAGAGAAGATTAGGTGATTATCTAAGAGGAATCCAGCCTAGAACTCGGAGGCTTCACTTCAGTTAGCAAAGGTCCCACAACCTAGAAGTGATTCCCATGTTATCATAGATTATCAAGACTACGAGAGCTTGAAAAAGGTGCAAAATCTAGTGACTAACAATTCTGGCATGCCCGGTGGGACCACAAAAAAAAGTTCATCTTTCAAGACTATGTTATCTGTGATATGCTGATAACATATTATAGACCTAGAGGTGGTCATTTTATTGCATATTTGGTAACTCCAAAAGCTCTACTGGTTTCAAAGATCAAGTGTTGGTATGTTTTAAATCTTTATATATTCAAAATTCTAGCTAATTGCATGAGTAGAGATGTCAAGTTAATATGGACAGTCAGGTTGCTCACCAACATATCATGAGAATAATGCTCAATGTGCTAAGCAGCAGCCATATGAAAATCATCCAAAGGCAGTTTTTATTCCAAGCTATCATACCATAGCAGGTTTCCAATATGTTCAATATGCCCCTAATCAATATGCCCATGTACATGCCTATGACCATGCTCTCTAATGAGAGGCATCAGGGGCACAAAAGAAACAACAAGAGAGTTAAGAGAAGTAGGTTCATCATGCTTACCACCCACCCTCCCCTGCTCAGTCTGATTGGTAGCATACTCAAAATTATAATCCATCCCAAGAAGGATATTTTATGCCTAATCAACATGAATTTTTTTCCAATCAAGCTCAGAGCTCAGACCTTGTTGAAATGAAGGAGTGTGAAAAGACAAATAATATGTTGCTTGACTTATCTAAGTGGTTATCTAAAATCAAGCATCAGAAAAACATGGAAGCTCAAAGTTATGAGCAAGAGTTAGTTTCCAACCAAGTGGCAGAGACTCTAGGTGATGAGCAGAAAAGGAACCAATGGGAAGAAGAGCTTGATCATCAAATTATTGCTACAATAGAACAAATGAGATTACAAACTGTTGAACAAAAGGCTCTTGAATGTAAGGTTCCAAGCTTCAGGCCTTTTGGGCAAAGGTGAATCTCCTAAGCCTCATGAGGTTACAATTTCAAGTTGGAATACTCCCATATTCCATGAGCCTACACATGAAGAACCTATAGAGTGTTCATTTCCAAGCTTTAGTAACATCCTTGAAGAAAATGAACCTATTATAGAAAAATTACAGCCTTATTATGGTCAACAGTTGCCTAAGGATTGTATTGAGATAGAGCTAGTTACAAAGGAGCAGCAGTTCGAGGATAGATTTTTTAATTTCCCAAGCTTCAAAAAAGGTATGCCTTCTTTGTCTACATCTAAACACTCTCAATTTCATATCTTGAGTTTTAAGGGAAAGCATTTTTTCCAAGAACCTATACTTGAGGAGTTTCCATCTACCACTCTCCAAGACTAGTCTGTTCAAGACATTTGCTTATCCCAAGAGACTCTTCAGGTATCTCAAGATACAAAGCTACCATGGAAGCCTTCATGGACTCTACCTCCTAGCTATCAGATACCAAGTCTTTTCAAGGACACTAGTCAAGCATTAGAGAAAGGACTTATGGTGGATGAGATTTCATGTGATGAAGAGGAGAGAAAATCAGAGGTGTCGGTGTTGAGTAATGACTGTGATAGGTTGGGACAACAAGGTGAACTAGAAATGGATATTAATGCTAAACCTAAGCTCTTGGTTGATTTATTTGATGAACTTCCCCTTTTTTTTTATGGAGATTAAGACATGTCATTACCTATAGCTAAAGGTCAATTAGGATAGAAGGATCACCATAAGTAAGGTGGTGATAAAGAGGAAGATACCATGTCCTTGTTGGATGAGCTGCCTAATTTTTTTGAGCAGGATGAGAAAGATAGAGTCATGATGACATCTACAATTTTGCAAGAGCTAGAGGGGATTGATCCTGATGATGTGCTAATTCATGAGCCTACAATTATGGAAGAGATTTTACAAGAAAAGAACATGGACAAAAAACTTGAAGAAAATGATTTTTCCAACATTATAGAGGTTTTTTGTGGAAAATTGAATGGAGAATCCCTATTCCCCATAGCAGAGATTCAAATTTATGTGCCTATTGAAAAAGGCCTAGTCTTGGATTTCCCTCTTCCTAAAGATTTTATAAATGAACATGAGTTGGAACCAATTCTAGATCTTCAAGGGGTTGATAGCTTTGATGAGTTCTTAGCCTATTTAACAGAAGATGAAAGTCCCCTAACTATGAAAGAGGAGTTGACATGACTATCCATAATAAAGGATAGTCATGAAGATTTAGAAACCATCAAAGAGAGTTTTGTTTTCATGCTTTCAAGAGGCTTCCCCATCGGATACTTGACCCAAAAGAAGTTTACTGAAACATCCTCATATGATCAATTTGAGGTAAATAAATTTAATCTAAGTTTTCAAGAGGAAATTCTGTATTATTTGACATACTTTTATGTGCCTCATATCTTTTTATCTATCCTTATGCATTCAATGCAAGATCTCCTAATAAGGAAGGGTAGTTATTTCAACATTCCAATAAATGGTTTTTTAACCAGTTTTTGTAATGTTTAGTTTAGATTAGGTTAGATTTTCCCTACTTTCCTCCAAGTGCTTGTGCACAAGTAGTTTGTTTCTATTTGTATATAGTATTTACCTATTTTGTTTCATTGTCCCTTCTCCTAGTTTCAATCCTTTTCCTTTCCTAGAAAAAATTTTGTGTTCTCAAGTGTGGACTCCTATGCCCAATTAATGTCAAAGGCCACTGGTTTTCAATGTCTAACAGGCTGACATCTAGCAGAAATCACCAAGAATGTTACCCAAAATTCCCCATTACATGAAATTCTAGCTACAAGTGGAGAAAATGTGGCTCCAACGAGGGTAGATCCTAGCTTGTATAAATTCTGCATGATTCCTTGCCTTTACTTGGTTCTTTGCATTATTCTAAGTCACTATATTTGCCCCAGGTTCATACCTTTTAGCGCTAAATGCAAAAACCCTGTGAAAAATCTCTTAAATGCTAGGTTCCTTGGTGGCTATTCTAATCTTTCATTACCTTTTTTTGCCACTTAATGCTCCTATTCTGCATGTGTTTTTAAGTTGTCCCGCAATCACCTTTTGTGTTCAATCGCGCAGTCACACTAAATTTATAATGAGCATTCAAGCAGTTGTACAATTGTGCTATATTTATTATGGAGTCATTTAGCTCCGCAAATGAGCGAGTGAATGGATTGTCATGCAGTCACGCAATCATGATGGTTTTGCATAAGTTACTTTCCATCTTGTGAGGGTGCAATCAAGGGAAAGGGAAATCATCTCTCACTCACTGAGGGTTATATTTTGCTCATTGCTCACTCACCATGAAGTTTCACTTCAAGCCTTCCATCTCACGAATGTGAAACCAAGAAAAAAGGATGTCATAGCTCACTCACCATGAAATTTCATTTCAAGCCTTCCATCTCATGAGTGTGCAATCAAGGGAAATAGGATATCATTGCTCACTCACCATGAAGTTTCACTTTAAATCTTTGAGCTCAAAAGTGTGTGACCAAAGGAGTTATGCTTCATCACTTAATTTATCAAGTTTAGCAGTTAATTAGAAAAGCGTTGTGACCACGCGGGAAAAGGGATTTCTATGTAGTTGCTCACTCGCACAGGCTAAAGACCAAGTCAGAAAAGTTCTTTGAGTGTGCGATTAAAGGAAATTTATGTAGTCACTCACTCTCGATGAACTGATCACATAAAGCTTATTGTTCTATGAGTGTGTGACCGATGGAGTTGTACTACATCACTCACTCGCTCATGTTTATCATTTGAAATTGAAATTTGTGCGAGTGCACAAAAAAAGGAAGTTATATGTCATCACTCACTCATCAAGGCTTATGGTTAGCAGATTTTGGACTGTGAGTGAGTGATGCAGCTAATGACATTATCTCAAAAGGGTTTGTCACTCACTCGTGAGGACAAAAGACCAAGTGAGAAAATTTTTGTGAGTGCGATAAAGAGAAAATTCAAACAACAACAAGTCATCGCTCATTCACATAGGTTGAAATTAAAAGGAAAAAAGTGTTGCAAGTAAGTGAATCGAAAAAATGAAGAAGCTTTGTCGCTCAGTCGCAAAAAAAAATTTTAATGCCTAGTTGATGCTGTGAATGTGTGATAGAGTGCCACGTGGCTAAATCAGATCTGATTTCAAAGACAGAGTAAAGATAAATAAAAAGATCGATGGACATGTTTTAAATAGGAGATCAAGATATCTTATGGGTCATTGATTGAGTATTACACACCACCTATGACCGTTTGAGTTTAAATTCAAATATTTGAATGGTGTTTCTCAAGTTTTCATGGTGGTGGCGACGCTTTCAACCTGCAGACTGGGTAGATGGATCAGGGTGATCTGTCTACTCAAATTTATGGTAGTGGGATATTTTCAAAGACATATCTGATCATCTGGGATATTTCTCAAATGAATTGATGAGAAGAATTGACAGTCCTAGGGTTTTTAATTATTTATGCAGATCTATTCTAACCCTAATTCTTAAGAATTGGATTGAATCTTGAGCCTGCGTGCTAGAGGAGCATGTATATAAGTAGTTTTGAGAGCTTTTAGAGTTTAGAGTTTTTTAGCTGGTGTAGGATTTTATGTGGCATCTTCTCTACCCTTAGGTTTTCACCTTCTTGTAATATTTCATTGACTTCCAGATTATGTTAAGGTTTCTGAGACATCTTTTCTATCCTCTAACTTTCCTTGTTTGTACTTCTCTTCCTAAAATATGATATAGTGACTTTTATTAGAGAAATCTTGGAGTTCCTGAGCCTTTCTTTAAGCATCTTTGTGTACTACTATGTGTGTTCTGATTTAGGTAATCTTGTGAATTTTTTTTTATCCCTGGTTATTTTGTCTCATTCTTGTGCCTATTTTCTAGAGTGAATGTTTTCTTTTAGGTCACAGTCTGTGTCTATTCCCTTGGAAAATTTATTGTTTGTGAAGTCTTCTCTTTCCTTGAATAGCCTCTTTCCATTTCAGACCTCTCTGTGAAATACTTATGCAAGCCTATTCAAAACTATTAGATCTAAGAATCTTCATGCTATTTTACTCACTGTGTTATGTTTCATGTTACCTTTGGTGTATCACCTAGTAGGATAATTTTCATTCTAGTTATTTCCTTTCAAGCGTTCATTTTATCTCTTTTCCCTCAAATTTACTTTTCATGTCAAAAGAGCAGATTAGGTGATTATCCAAGAGGAATCGGCCTAGAACCCAGAGGCTTCACTTCAATTAGGAAAGGTCCCACAACCTAGAAGTGATTCCCATGTTATCATAGATTATCAAGACTATGAGAGCTTCAAAAGGGTGCAAAATATAGTGACTAACAACAATAACATTCACCAAGCAGAAAGAAGTGGAGAAAAATTAATAGAAGAGAAACATTGATCAGAAAGGTATTATGAGCTTACAATAGATCTGAACATGTACAAGATTAAGTTGTATTTATGAGTAGATCATATATTGTTTTAGTTTAATCATTGATTCTAAAAATCTCTTAACAGAGTGGGATTTAACCATCCTTTATATGTTGAGATACATCCCAATGAGTATCAAAAGGTTTCTCATGAAGATAGCATAGTGAATGTCAGATATCAAGTGAAAAAATATTAAATTTAAATCCTCTAACAAGGTTGCACTTAACAGTGTGTTTGTAACCTTTAACAGGGTTGGCTCTTCACTGAGCTAACTTCAGAAGAGTGAAAATTTTGGGTTACCGGTCCTAAGTGGTTTTCCCCTAATAGGGTTTCTATGTTAAAAATCCATGTGAAAAATGTGTATATGGTTCATTGCTTTTATGTTTTTCTTTACACATTACTAAAACGGGATTGATCGGTAAACACTAAGTTAGTTACTGTATTTTGGTAAAGGCAAGACTTCTATTTGATAAAGCTTAAGAAAAAGGATAAACAGTATATTCCAAGCAGTAGTTATTTGATTAGAATATTTAAAGGCATACATCTTATAGTAATGAAGATAAATAGAGGTTTATATTTGTGGTATAAAGTTTTGGGTTGATTTATTGGATTAAATTTTGAGGCCACTGATTCAACCCCCTCTCACTTATTCTAACAATATGCTTTTCTTTTAGTAGAATATCCTAGAAATATTCCTTCATCAATTTTAGATTCAAGTTTCCCATTTCTCTCATCTTTTAGTATATAATATTGACTTCCAAAAATTCTAAAGTAACTCACATTTGGTGTGTATCCATACCATATCTCATAAGGTGTCTTATTTGTTTTTGTCTTCAATTGAACTCGGTTCAGTGTATAGACAATAGTAATTACAGCTTCTCTGTAGAATGTTTGTGTGATGCCTTTTTCAATCATCAGTGTTCTGGCACAATCAACAATTGATCTATTCCTCCCTTCATCAATCCCATTTTGTTGTGGTGTTCTTAGTGCAGAAACCTATCTTGTAATCCCATGCTCAATACAAAAAGTTAGTGAATTCATTATAAATAAATTCTCCTCCTCTATCTGATCTTAAACATTTCAGTTCTTTTCCACTTTTTTTTTCAACTTTAGCTTTATACCATTTGAACATATTAAATGCTTTAGATTTCTCTTTTAAGAACATGATAGTCATCATCCTAGAATAGTCATCAACAAATAGAATAAAGTATCTATCACAATAATATCTCTTTGTCCTCATTGGTCCACATAAGTCAGTATGGACTAACTCCAAAATAGCATTAGATGAGTAGTTTTTGCTCTTGAAACTACACTTTGTCATAATAACATGGTTGGTCTTTGAAATACTTGATAAGCCTCTCACTTTTCTTTTCTTACTTATCTTAACCATGTTGTCAAAATTCACATGACATAACCTTTTATGCCACAAACAAACATCTTCATTTCTAGCCAATAAACAAGTGGTCTCAATATTATCAAGATAGAATAGATTACCTTTTGTTTGTTCACCAGTACCGATCAACTTTCATATTCCATTATAGATCATTGCCTTTTTGTTCTCAAATGAAACTCAGTGTCCTATGTTGTTTAGTTGTGAAACACTCAATAGATTATAGTTAAGTCCTTTCACCCAATATGTATTTTCACATATGATCATATTATTCAAAATAATGGTACATTTTCCTTCAACTGGGAAAGGTGAGTCATTATCCATCCTAACTAATCCACCATTATAATATTCAAAAGTTTCAAATTTTTCTTTATCTCCAGTCATGTGATGAGTATAGTCACTATCAATAATCCAGACATCATTTTTGCTAAATTTATATATGGGTGTTGTTTCAACATACCTTTCTTCTTCATCTGAATCATCCTTCATAGAAACAAATACTACTTCAATATCTTCATCAGAATCATTATCAGAATTTACATATTTGTTCTCAACCAGGTAACAAGTGTTCTTGCCTTTGTCCTTGTAATCTTGGTTATATCTTCTTTCAAGGTGTCTGTTGCTTTTGTAGTCATGGTCATCACTTTTTTCATACTTATTTTCATAAGATATGTCATTGTCTCTTTCACCATTTCTCTTGTTAGGGCATCTAGCAAAAAAATGTCCAATTTCTTTGTAATTAAAACAGGCCAATGGTAATTTACCTTTATATCTTCCTTTACCTCTATGTAATCTCCTAGATATTAGTGCTTCAAGTTCATCAAGTTCTTACTCATCACTATCACTATCACTACCATTTCTCATAGTGTGTTTGTTACTAGATTTTCTTATTTTCAGAGAAGACTTGAATGCGAACTCAATAGTAGGTAAGACACTGTTGTTGTAGTTGTTCATCTCAAATGAAATAAGTATACCAATAAAATTATTAAGAGTAACATTGTTACTAGCTACTGCTCTCATTTCTTGAATTGTAGATACTCTAATAGCATAAACAAGAAGTAAGTTTCTCATAATTTTACTTACAACTATTTCTTCATCTATTACTCCTACTCAATGGATAGCATTAACAACTTCTTTGATTCTATCACTGTACTAAGTGATGTTCTCTCCTTCTTTCATTTGCAGGTCATCAAACTTTCCTCTTAGGCTTTCAACTTTAGCTCTCATCACATTGGCATCTCCTCCATGTACTAGCTTGATTTTGAGAAACATTTTCTTTACAGAGGTGCATGATTTCACATCTTCAAACTCAACATCGGCTAGTGAAGAAGCAAGTTCTATCATCATAGAATTGTGTTCATGTTTCTCTCTTAATTGATCAACTATCAAAGGTCCATTAGATGCAACATATTCAGTATCCAATTGTTGTGTAACATCATTTCCAATACCATCTAGATGAATTCTTATCCTACTTTTCCATGATGCAAAATTGTCCTTATTCAACTTAGGCACATCCATTTTTCTCATCTTGTGATCTTTAGATTAAGTCCCTTTAAATTTTTTTTCCAAGCACCAAAGCTCCGATACCAATTGTTAGAATAACTGAGAGGAGTGGAGGGGTGAATCAATGGCCTTAACAATAATTATAAAAGATCCAACCAAAAAATTATCTCTCAAATATAATACCTTTAGTTATCTTACAATCCTAATTTCATCAAGATGTATGCCATAAATAATCTTAACAAATATAAACTGCTCGGTAATATATATTGTTTATCTTTTCTGGATTTTACTAAGTAGCAGCAAATAAACTTAGTGTTAACCAACCAATCTAGTTTCAATAATGCGTAAAAAAAATATCAATGCAATAAAACATATACACATTTGACACAGATTTTAACGTGGAAACCCAATATGGGAAAAACCACCTGGGATTAGTAACCCAAAATATTTTCACTCTTCTAAAGTGAGCTCGGTGAAGAGCCAACCTTGTTAAAAGTTACAATACACACTATTAAGTGCAGCCTTGTTAGAGGTTTTAAAACCAAAATTTTTTCGTTTGACCTAGCACTCACTATGTTGTCAACAAGAAAACCTTTTTGATACTCTTGAGTATCTCAATATAATAAGGATTGTTAAATCCTACTCGGTTAAGAGATTTTATGAATCAATGGTTAAACTGATATAATAAATAATATGTTCAAAATACAACTTAGATTTGCAAATATTCAGATCTATTGTTATTCCAATAATACCTCTCTATTCAATATATAATTCATTTCCTTTGCTTTCCTTCTTTATTCTATTCGGTAAATGTTATGTCCTCTATTGCTCGGTTCTGCAAAATTCCTTGGCTATGTTCTTCAACCTGTATGATCAGATCTGTATGAAGATTTCTATCTTCACATGAAACATGTTCAACATTCCTCTCTTTGATAATGAATTCCTTTTCTCTTTATATAGACATGATTAGCTACTCAATCTCCTTGTTTTGGTCATAGATCTCTCCTTGATCCATAAAACTCACCATGATTTCCTTTATCCCATAAAGCTCTCCTTTATTTTTATTTCATAAATCTCTCCTTGATAACTATGAATAAAATGTGCTTTTAATCTCCTTCCTTGCTTTAGCTTAACTGGTTTTTGATAATAAAACAATCAATCAGTCAATCCCTAAATTGTAGCTTTTCCAGCAAAGTAATTTTGTCGATCTTTAACTCGAGTTATGCTAGGTCAGAAAATCTTTCTTGGTAACACTTGCTCGATTACTAATGTGCATGTTATACACTGTGAATTACTTGGTGTTCATTGTCACTCGGTGTATATAGACCTTTTATGTTTTACCGACCACATAAACTTTGTCTCTTCTGATCTTCAAGGTTATGACAATATGTCTATGAACATCAAGTTGACATTAATGATAATACAATACATTAATTGATTTAATGTCTTGCATTCACTTTTGCAGCTCGGTGATCAACAACTTATCGTCTTCAAACATTCAATCAGTTATAGCTCATCATGATCAAGTTTAGTTCTAGCCGCCCAACCTTGAGTTTCATCCCATGACTTTAAGGAACATTTCTGCATGAATCAAGGTCATTTCACATTAAAAACTCATGGAACTTTTTTTCAATCCATTTTTTAATAGTTTAGGAGTAGTTTTATAGAGTTAAACTTCTTTTTAATTTTAATTTCACCTAGAAATAATGTCCAGAAACCCTAGTTACAGATTTGACAAAGTGAGAATGTAAAATCTATTTAAACCCAGACCATATATATAATAAGGGTTTAGATTTTTTTATTTTAACTTAATAGACATATGGTGTTGCATTCTTAGGGTGCATTCTTGCTGACTTTACAAATTTCATATTCAAGAGCCATGCAAATGTTCATGGCATTTACCCAATAATTTGTTTAATTGGTATAAGTTGTTAAATACTTATTTTTTGTGGTAGATAATTTGATTTAACCACTTCTATTGGTGCCTTAGAGGATAATTTTTCTTGCATATGTGCATGGATGGTATGGTTGTGCTATTCGATAAAATCTGAGAAATATTTTTTACTTTTTTCCTTTGAAGATTGCAATGTGGATTTTATAAGTTGTGGATGTATATCTTATAATTTCATGGTTATGTTATTGAATCTAACCTTCTTTATGCAAGATAATTATTTGAATGCTTGATTTCCTTACGTGTTTTCCTTTTTTACTCATTTCTTTGAAATATCTTGTAACCACCTTCTTTTTTTTTAAAATCTGATTAGTTTAGGAGTGTATTTCAACAGCTTGTTATAAATCAGTTTTTTCATGTTTGCAAGTTGTCTTATTGTTGATATAGTGCTAAAATGTTCCAATATTGTGCATTAGGTGATTGGAGCAGCCTACCCTATCATTTTTATCTTATTTGTTGATCTTCTTGTGCATTTAAATATTTGTTTACTTGATTACCAACAAACCCTTATATAGGTGTAGCTACACATGCCATTGAGTTATCCAGCATCATCATAACCTAAGAAAAAGGGAAATTGGGGTTATAAATCTCTTGAGGTTGATTTCCTTCCAAGAGAGGTGGTGCATTTTTTGTTCTAACTACATGTTGACAAGTGTGTCAAAACACCCCTCAACACATGGCTAGATAGAAATGTATATAACTTAGGGTACCATATCTATACAGGTTAGGAGTACATGAGTGTTAGACAAATAGTTCCAATGACACTAAAATCCAAGTCTTCCAAGGACCCCTTATTCTACCATATGATGTATGGCCAGTAGGGAAAATGATGACCCTCTTTCACATTACATTGGTCAGAGCCAAGGTGAAGTACACATGCTTATCAATGTATGGTATTACTCTTAAAGTGGAAGGTAGTTTCAAAATAATGAATTATAGATTCCTTATCCTCAAAATTAGACTCAAGGGATAACTTATGGGAATATTTAGAAGGACATGGTATGTATTTTAAATGTTCATAGATCAATAGTAGCAACCCCTCATGAAGTACTAAACTTTTCTTAGGATTTTTCCTATGATCCTTTATGTTGGTATTAATGGACACAAGAACATAGAAAGGAAGGGATATTTCTAATTATGCATAAAGTGGTTCAAAATAATAAAGTTGTGGCCAAAATCCCTAGTATAATTACCATCAAAGTAATTTATTTCATGATTATCTATAACACAACACACAAAATTTACTTGATCTAGCCAGTACAAAAGATGCTCCTAAAAAGTTTAACCATATTTTGTTCTCCTTCACATATTTAGGGAATTTATTCATAACCTTTGAGAGTTTTTGGTCCCTAAAAATATTATCTTCATGAATATACAACCCAATAAACTCCTCAATTAGTTTATCATTAGTATAAAAAAATCTCCCAAACAAAAAAAATTTCCCATCTTTTTAGCCCTTGGAAACCTTTGCAGTTACATTGGGTTCAAAACCATGAATCTTTTCAATGAATAGGGTCAAAAATCCTTACTTAATAATTATGCAAATGGTAGCATCATTCTTAATATCATCACAATGTGAGGATTTAATTATTCTCCTATATTGACCCATCTTCACAAAATTTATCAAAAAACTAGGGAGAACAAGAAAATCTAGAATGGAGGAACACAAAACAACCTCACACAATACCCAAAAATAATGGGAGGGAATTCTAAAATGATGAATTAAAAACCCCTTAGCTCCCACCTCACTCCTCATAATAAAGTAAAATAATTCCATCATTGTCTTCCTCATCATTAAATCATAGGGGATTGAACACTCTGCACATGATTCCTATCACATCTCATTAAGGAGTTGTTGGTGTTTAAAACTGTTACGCTATGAAAAGAATGGGAGGGGATTAAAAAGTGATGAATTAAAAACCCCTTAGCTCCCACCTCACTCCTCATAATAAAGTAAAATAATTCTAGCACTGTCTTCCTCATCATTAAATCATAGGGGATAGAGCACTCTTCACATGAGTCCTATCATATCTCATTAAGGAGTTGTTGGTGTTTAAAATTGTTACACTATGAAAAGCAACCAATATATCTTAAGACTGATGTTGGGAGTGGTTAGCTCCAATTATGAAAGCTCTATAAGATAACTAGACCAACTATAGTGTCAATACTGCCCTCTACACTTCTGGCTCTGCAAAACCAAGGTGGGTACACCTAATCTAGAATAAACTCAATTCTTTAAAACACCCTCTACTTATGGATTTGAACAATAGATAAATGGTAAGTAAGTACTAAATGCCAACCTAGCATTCATTGACTCTCCACTACCATGGGTATGACAAGAAAAAAAATTGTAAATGTAAAGAACTTTTGTAATGACTTTGATTTAAATTTAGGGACAAAACATATCCACACCATTTCAAATATGTATCTCAATAGAAATATTAATTCTAGATTAGTGCCTTATCCATTGGGCTAGATCCTAAATACAATACTGAAGCTGAAACACCTTATTGACAAATATTCAAATTCATAAGCATAAGAACTCTCAGAACACACACTACAAGATCCTCAAATAGATATCTAGGTAGAATCAATTTAATATCCAAAGGATTAATTTGATCTAAGATCAAATAATTATAGAATACACATATGCATGAGTGGGACTTATATAGTAAACCATAAAACTTACAACTCAATAGATAACACAAAGGAGAGACTCAAATCTGAAACAACTTATATTTAGTATGATGAAACTATTTCCTGCATCAGTATGACAAGGAAATATGCAATATGAAAATATGCAAAAGATGAAAGAACTTTCAATCCTATCTTAATAAAATCTGAAAATCATCTTCTATATCCTAGACTAGAAACAAGTATAAGCCTAATGCTTTCTACATTCCCAATTATCCAGCCCTTTCTAAATAGTCTTGAATAGTCTTTTATAGGAACAAGAATGCTACAAGCTTCAGACCATTTAGGGTTAGGGTTTACAACCAATCAATGAAAGCATTCAATTATGATGTCAAGTTGAAACCCTATCTCTTCTCTTTAATCTATAAAAATCTAATCTGCAATCAATTTTCCCTAATCCATGGATGTGAGCGTAGTACCCTGAGTTAAAGAGTATTAAAGGCATGACTTTGATAGTAGCTCACATAAATGCACAAAAGATCATGGCTTTGTATGCACTTATCATATGATTATAAAACTCTATCTATCAAGTCTGGACATAAATGCATCTCCACATATCAGATGTCAATTCCTTTGGTCTTTAATAATTCCTTTGGTCTTTAATAGTTGTGCAGAAATCAATGCATAAGATCAGATTGGGTCATTTATGGCTTTGAGACAAAATATCAGCCGACCGCCATGAAAACCCTCTAAAAAGGATTTAAATATTTGAAATTCTATTAGAACGGTCATAGGTGGCATGGAAAAGGACATAAACAGTTGAGATTGAACCTCTGCATAACTTTAAAACAACACTGTTGATTCTTTTATGCTACCTGGGCATTAAAAATATCTGATCCCACCACGTGTCATCTTGTCTCTCACTCAAAGCACATTTTCTTGAGCACCACCATCTTGCGTGAGTGTGTGACACTAACCGCCAATGGTTATTCATGCACTTTCCATCATTTCCTATTACCTACCATGATCATGGAAACTGCATGACAACTGCTAGTCATGCACTCGATCTACAAATTGCGCCATTACAAAATTTTATGTGACTGCTAGTCTGCTCGATAAGTAGTGTCTCCCAGTGCTCAGTGTTCTCTTTGTATCTTTGTATAAACTGTTGCTCGGTAAAGTCTGTCTGCTTGGTAATCATTGTACTCAGTTAACTTTGTACATGATCAATGCACTCAGTTAACTGTGCACTTTGGTGATCATACTGACCGATTCTATCTGTGACTCTATTACTGATTGTGTAATTGAATGCTTGAATACTAATGACAATCTTCAAAGATCATTTGGAGTAACATTCTCCCCCTTTGGCATTAGTATCAAAAAATTGTATACGTAGATGTATTTTACATGCAACAACTATACATAGTTATTATACATGTGACTCCCCCTTTGTACATGCTCAATATATGCATATGTCTCCCCTGATTATATTTTCCCCCTTTACTATACATATATACATATGTTTCATCTTTTTTTGAAATTAATGACAAAAATAATAAACTTCGAGCTTGTCAAAAATATTAGGATGGGCTTTCTAGATATTTTCCATTAACTTCTCTCGTTCCTCCTTTAGATGTTCAAGGTTCAATAGCTCAAGGTTAAGTTTAGCATGCATATCATATATGATCTTGGAACTAATAGTTATGAGGTGAAAATCAAGTTCTTTTCCAACGTAACATATTTCTGCATCATAACCAAATGCAGTAGTAACATAGCCTATAGCTCAATTACCTGTTCTCTGATTTTGTCCTCTTCTTTTTTCCTATCAAGTCTCAACCGCTGAGTTTGTAGAAACTTTTTTGTAATGCATCTGCAATGCATGTTTCTCGGTTAAAAGACTATTAGCACTATCTATTAGGTCTTTATCTAATTTCTTCATCTTTTCACTAATCTTGGTAGTGAAGTGATCTAAAGTGCATAATTTATGTAGAATTGTAAGAGATTTAGTAATAACAACTTCTAATCCAATTACAAATTCTGACAGAGTTACCTTTTTAAATGCCACTGATTGGCTAATCTTCTCAGTAACCTTGTACTAAATCTTCTTTTCTTCTCTCTCTTCTAACTTCTTCTCGACATCAATGTCTGGATTGTTTATTGTGTAAGTTAGCAGTTCAAGTTGATCAAGAATGGGGGTTGCTTCATCAATGTTCACATCGCTAAAAACTTGCATTAGAATCTCCTTAGTGGTCTCTAGCACCTGTGCACTTTTATGTTCTTGCCTCATCTTATCTTTTTTTGTTTTTCAAGTGCCATACCTCATCAAAGAGTCAGGGTCAAGTGTCCATGGATCACAATCAGGAATGTCAATGATTTCATCAAGTGTCATAGGATCCTTTCTCCCTTTCTTCCTTTTCTTCTCCTTCTCTTGTGTGCTTGATGAAGGAGATAGTGTCAATTCTAGTTGAGCCTTTTGCTCATTTTCTTGCTTTTTTGGCTCTGTCAGTGTGATGACTTGGGAAGGTGCCTTGGTAGCTAACCTGGTGTCAGTAGTATAAATATATACCATCATTTTTTTTTTTTACCTTTACCTTTTTCTTCTACGTTAGTAGTGTCTTTAGGTGCATCACCTTGTGTTGTTCCACCACTATGCTCGGTCTCTTTACCTTGTGTATCACCCTTGTCTTTAGTTGTGTCTATGACCTGCTCGGGTGTAGTCTTTTGTGCTTCACTCTTTAGTTCAATAGCTTGTACCAAGATAGGAAGATTACCTGGTACCATTTCTTGGGTGACCTCTGATGTATCTTGTTCATCTATGGTCTTGGTAGCTCTGATTATTTCACCTTCTTTATCCTTTTCATCAGGATCACCTTCAGTTACATCTTTTGTTGTGATCTCAGGATAACATAGATTAGTCAACAGTTTAGGGATTATATCCAATACATTATCAATTTTTGCATCATCAACATTGACTGGTTTTGTGCTTGGTCGATGTTCATCAGTATCGATAGTAGATGCAATGTCCTTGATTTCCTTAGTCTCCTCGATTGGAGTTAGCAGATTTTTCTAAATCATTGTGCTCTCTACATCAACCTCCTTAAGATTCCCTTAGAGTATGTTCAGTGTTCATTCTTTCTTAGGTAACTTCTTGGCATACTATTTCATAATATCATCAATGTGTTCTACTGTGCTATCAACCTTAAGTAGAGTGAGAGCTTCCTCTCTCATTTGTTTCTCAGTGTTGAGTGCATATGTCTATCTGGCTGATATTTTATCATATAAATATTTTGGAATGTAAGTATAAAATTCAATAGGGACCTGTTTGAATTGATCATCATACCTATGATAGCTTCTTTGAGTTTATCCTTGGTCTCGGTAGTCATACTTTTATAAGCATGTATCTTAGGATGTCCTAACCATCTGGTTGTTCTGATTACCTCTACAATTTCATCAATAGTCTTTAGTGCTTTGTTCTGCACAACCTTAAATTGATCAATATTTCATTATAATCATCCTTGTCATCCTTATTCCTTACATATTTCTTTCTCTTCCTTGGTATTGTGGCCTTTGGTTTCCTTGTCTGATATGTGAATTTTAGTGATGGCCTTGTTATCTTTGTAACTCCTTTCTTTAAAGATGGTGAATCTACTATCACCGATTATGATCTTGTCCTTGGTGGAGACTCAGTCTTTATACCTTTTCTCATTTTGGCCTTAGGTTCCACAACTTTTGCTTCATCAGACTTAGTGGCCTCAACATCTTGTTTGTGTTCTTAACCTTTACCGACTGAGGTCTGCTCCTCAGTATCATCAACTCAATTATCTATTTCTTCATTAGTGATAGAAAATTTGTTTTTTAAAGTCTTTACAATTTTAGTCTCTTCCTACCTATCTTCTCAACTTGTAGGCCAATTGATATTCTGGTCTTTGCTTCTTCATATGTGCCAAATCTCATGGTAGATTTGTCAACTGGTTCGTTAAGTAACTTTTCTATAGCATCAAAATCTATGTCAATGTCAAGTTTATATTCCATCAGAGGTATCCATGTTGTCCTTGGTTGTACTTCCTTGATAAGAGTAGTATCAGTGTCAACTACAAAACATATTTCATCCTTGTATTTTTCTACCAACTGTATTGGTATTGTGGATCTTTGTTCCATTCTAGGTTTGAACTTGAAAAAATATTTGTTCAAAACAAGTTTAAAATTTGTTCCAAGACTTGTAATAAATTCAACAATTTTTAGTTTAATCAGTCAGTTTGTCTTCCATTTCACATATCGATGGAGATAAAAAAAAGTTCTACAGATAGAAGAATTTGCAAAGTATTAGAGAACCAAACTTACAAGTATTTGATAGTGCTGATCGGATTGTTCTCATGTTCTCTTCAAGTTGTCTCTACAATAGATTGGCTAGGTAAAGTTGTAAACCTTTCTTTACAATATTGTATGCAATGTTAATAGGTCCACATGCAATGTTGTTAGGTCTACTTGAATGGAAGATCTTGTATCCAATAACATAAGCACCGAACCTAAGTTCAGGATCATGATGGAGTTGATCCATATACCTCTACCATCTCACTCAACTCCTGTAAGATTTTCAATCTCAGTTCTAGGAGGGTGCTTTAGGGCTTTAGATTTATTCGATGTAGGATACCTAGTTACTGCACTTATTACATCCTTTCTAATCTTTTTTTATTCATCCATCCAAAGCTTTCCATCGTGAACTCAGCTCAGTATAATGTGGATCCATTTTGTTCTAAATACCTTCGGTTAATTTAGGGCATTTGTTAACCCTTTCACTTCTAGATGTTTTTGATCATATTTTAGTTTAACCTCTTTGCAAAGTGACTAGTATGTCGATATAAGCTCAAAATCACCTATTTTACTGATCTTCCAGTGAATGTATGCTCTAAGATCATGAACTAGCAGAATCCTAGGTGGTATCACAGAGAACACATCTTTTCATCAGGTTGGGCTACAACCTGAGGATGTATCTTGTATTTCGGATCTATGCAAGTGGAATTCTTAACAAGAATCACCTTTTCTCTTTCTCAATATTTGCCTTCATAGTTTGAGATAAGGATGCCATTGATTTTTAATTTAAGGCTTCCACGAAAGTACTCAAAATAACTTGGTAAGTGCAAATCCATACTATCTAACCTCTTAGCTTCTTGAAATATACTCAGGATCTCTACAAAATCCTTGAAATACTCTGCTACAAATTTTCTCTTTGTTTATCTGTTGTGCTCTGTGATCATCATGTGAATAAATGAGTTCACAACCCTTGAATTTATACCAAACAACCTTTGTTAGTGCAATAAATGCTTGTCACCAACCACTTGGTAGAAAAACATAATGCTCGGTTTACACTAACGATACTTCAGCTTGATTAGAGTATCAAATGCTTGGTTTCCTTAGCAACGTGGTTGTCTCACACATATTCACTGACTGGCATTACTAACTCTATACATATCAACTGACTCAACTGGATCAAAGTAATAAAAAATATAATACCATAGTGCATCTTGATTCATGCTAATTTGGCATTTGTAAAATCAATATAGGAACTAATGTAAGATATATCTTTGTAAAAAATAGTTCCATACCTTATTGTATTGCTTAGGTGGAGATGGTAGAACCACCTAATCCATCGGATGAGGTGTCACTGACTGTCGTGCTTGGTCCTGCATTATCATTTGATGCTTCCCTCCAAATTTGATTTTTGATCCTCATGATTTCTTCAATTGTATTTCCATTTCCATAAGTATTTATTCTATGAGCAAGCCATACCTTATGGCAATGTGAGCAAGCCATACCAGAGTTTAACCAATTTCTAGACTTAGTTCTTCATTGCCTCATGCATTTTTCTGCTATATGTCCATATTTACCACATATTGTGCAACTAATCCAAGTGTTATAATCCCAAGCATAAGAATTACCTTGTCTTCTTGGTTGATTTACCTATTCTTGTCCTTTAGGCTTCCAGATTTGCTTTGTATTATTCTTGCATGCTTGTGATGTATGACCATGCATGTTGCAATTTTGACAATATTTATCCATGTATGGTATCTTTTGCAGTTTGTTCAACTTAGATATTCACTCATGTGCTTGATGTCCATGCTTATTACAGTTATATAAATTTCCATTAAATTTAGGAGAGTTTCTAGAAATACCTTTTTCTTTTCTTCTGCAAACATTTGATGTGTGGCCTGGTTTTCCATAGTGATGGAAAGAGGGCTTCTTAGGCTTTGGATTTGAATTAAATTTCTCTATTCAAGTTGATTTGATGATTCTCCTTGCTTGGTATACCCTAATATGGTATTGTTGTTCAGTCTTCTTTGATACTTCATAAATTCATCCATTCTCTTAGTACTATCATCAGATCTCTTAATCACTTCATTATGTTATTGTAGAATCTTATGTTCATTTCTTAATTTTTCATTCTCTTCTTTCAATACACCAATGTCTTCCAATTTTATAGCAAGCTCAATATTCACTCAGTTTGCCTCATGACTCATAGAAATCACTTGATTGGTGATCTCAAAGTAATGCTCAGTAAGTCTCAATATGTCAGATTCTTTTTCTTGTAACTTTTTAGTAATTTTCCTTCTTTCATCAACATCCATGTTTCTATCTTGTTCATCTTTCTTTGCATCGTTCAAGACTTTAACCATTCTAACCATTTATGTATTTTGACCAATTTGTAGTGCTTTCACTTGTTCAGTAAGTTGTTGATTTCTCTTGGATAGCTTTGATATGATTCCTACAGATGCATCATATATGCTATTGGATTTAGATCCAGATGTGTCAAATGGGTCATGAATCTCTTCTTCCTGATAATCAGTCTCACGACAGTGAAGTGCCATGTCATTTCTCTTAATACACATCTCCCTAAGTTTCTCCTTGGCTTCTTTGTACTGTTCGACATAAATCTGTAACTGTAACTTATGATTTTCAATAGTTTTATCAAGTGTATACCTTTCCATTGTAAGATCTTTTTGCTTCAGTGATTAAACTTTCTAAACAAGAGAACTATCTCTGATACCAATTGGTGGGATAATAGAAAGGTGTGTATTGAGAGGGGGGGGGGTGAATCAGTACCCTTATAAAATTTCAAAAAAATCTTTGTAACCAAATGTTATGTTATAATCGATTGAGTAGATAAAATTCACCAAACATATATTGTCATTGCTGAAATGTAAATGCATGTAATGTAAACAATAAACATACATCAAATTTAAGTACACATGACACTAGTATTTTGGTATCACATAAAACCCCTGTTAGAAGGTAAAAAAATGTGGTGGGGATGAGACCCACAAAACTTCACTACTGCAATAAATAAAGTATTATGTTAAAGAGATTGATCACTTTTAGTGTCCTTACCCTATTAGGAGTAACAATGAGATCGATTAGATCTACCTCGTGTGAGGATTTAGAAACACAAAGTATGTGTGCACTGAGTTAAGAGATTTATACAAAGAGGTTTAAGTCTACTCTGTTAGGAGATTTTTGGATTGGTACAATTGTTAGAGAGTAACAAAATTGTGTGATCTGAACAAATTACAATCTCTATATTGTGAATACAGATCCTTTAAGTACATATGAATCTATCACCTTACTGTGAATGATAAGACCTTCATTTTTTCTCAGTATCATTACCTCTTTTCAGGAAAATAAATTCGTTCACTGTAGTCCTTATCCTAACACCCTGTCTGATCTCTAATGTCCATAGTTTGGTGGCTACTTGATCAATCATACAATACAAATGACATCGTAGCTTTACATATATCAAACTTCCTGACCTAATTAGGGTTTTACAATATCTTACATAGCCTAAGATCAATGATGTACAACATTTACCTTGATCATCTAAACATAGGAGATATAAACAATTAATATTGTGAATTCATAATTAATGTTCTCCTCGGTCATTGTAAATTGTTATCTAGTTTGGAAAAAAGTTTTTACCTAGATTGATGTTCCATTACAAAATTTTATGTGACCACTGGTCTAATCGGTAATTATTGTCTCTCGATGCTTGGTGTTCTTTGTGTATCTTGGTGTAAGCTTCTGCTCAGTAAATTTTGTGTGCTTGGTCATCATTGTACTTAGTTAACTCTATACATGATCGGTGCACTTGGTTAACTCTGCACTTCGGTGATCATACCAATTGATTCTCTCTATGACTCTATTACCAAATGTGTAATTTAATTCTTGAATACTAATGACAATCTTCAAATATCATTTGGAATAACAAGATCCACGTGTTCATTGAAAATTTTCAATTGGATATTGGTGTGTGAACTAAACTCCCAATGCATTGAGCCCTTCGAAGAACTAGCTAAGAAAGGGCTAAAGGTTTAAAGGTCCCTTACCTTAAATGGATCAATCAAGAAAAAAGACCATTACTAGTAAGTCTTATGAAAAATCTAAATATTGGTCCAAGAATAAGAATGTCATAAACTATGGCATTGTTGATGCAAAAGTAGCATAACCAGTCATGTGTGTCCAAGCATCAATAAATGTCCAACACATCCTATCATTGCAAAATGTCCAAAATGCCAACACATCTTCTCCTAAGGAGAATCCCCTATTAGACACAATGAATAACAATTAAAGTTCTACAAAAAGGTCCAATCCATGAAGGAATTATACTCCTCTTGTAGAACCTCTTGACAAAATCTTGGAGAAAATTTTATAGTCCCATTTGATAAATCTACCCAAAATCAGATCATATGAACTCGATCTTTTTAAACTAGCATGGTGGGATGAAAAAAACTTCTATGCTTATCACATAGCTAAATAAAACAAAAAGACCAACTATTTTCAACTAAAGAACATTGTCCAAGATTTCATTGAATGCGATGAAATCGAAGTTTTCAATAATTTTGGTGCTACAAGACAAGATCATAATGTAACACCCCAAAATTGGCACCTAATAATCCAATCAATTTTGGTGCATTTTCTTATCCTTGAAGTCCTATTGTACTAGAAAAATTCTTCTCCTAATTGACTTTAATTGACTAAGTTTCAAATGCAGAAAACCCAAATTTGCATAAATCTGACATTACATTTAATTCCTAAATTCTCAAATGATTATTAGTTAAAAACCCCTATGATTAATTGATTTAAATCTAAACTCCTAAGTGCTTTTAATTAAATCAATTCCACCCCCTTCGGCTAATATACATAAAAGGAATTGAAGGGTTATTTAATTATTGGATGAATTATCCTCAAAAAGGAATTCCATAATTCCATGTGAAAGGACACTTATGTAGAAATAATTCACCCTTTTATTTAAATAATCTTTTCTTATTTGTCTCAAATGGAGAATGAAGAGACAACTATTTCTTTTCAAGAAACTCTTCATCCTCTTTCCATGGTTTTCTATAAATTGGACTTCTTT
>MU223483.1:992840-1012393 GCA_018584345.1 Thuja plicata
CCTCCAAGACATTCCTACTCTTGAGGATGATGGGAGTCCCTCATGTAATACCCTTTCAGGATCAGTTCTTACCCTTGATCTAGTATTCATTCTGAAAGACATTTATTAATCTTGCACTAATCTCAGATATTTTCTTTTTAGAGTCGCCACCCAATAACTTGGGATGAATACTTATCAAAGGGTACCTTAAAAATAATCACAAGTATGATTTGTAAACAAGTTAAACTTTTAAGTGCCAGAGATTTCTGATTACTTGAGCAACAAATATTCTGAAAATTCTTAACCAGATTTTAGAATTTCTAATTCCCCAACAGAGTCGCCAATTTGTTAGCACTTTTTTTCAGCAACACTTACCTAATGATGAAAATATACCTTGTATACTTGAATGAAACCTCTTTTAGGCAAGAGAAAGGCTAATTTCTAAGGTATTTTCTAACACTGGGGATACCTATTATCACCTCCTTTGTTTTTGAGCTCCATAGACTCAGGCAGGTATTACCTATTTAAAGATTACTGATACCTCAACCCATGTATTTGGCAGATTAATTCATTCACTGGTTATGTACCTAAAACCTCACTGTGACAACTTATAAAATACTTTAGAGATTGCAATGATTGATTTGAAGCAGAGTATTATAAGCCAGGCTATGGTTTTGATAACATGAGCCAATAAGACAAGGATTTGCATCCTTCTACCTTTTGTTTTTAGGAGGGATAACCTAATGATTCACTCTTCAAGGAATCACTAAAATGCACATTGTCTTGATGACATGAGTCCTTGTTGAGTTCATTTTGTTTGTCCTTAGTAATAGAAGTATTTTGATTGAAACAATTTTGAATAGTTTTGAAAACTTGGATGATGATGGATTATCAAACCAAAACCTAGATCAGTGCCTATCCTTTGGGTTACAGAGTCAATAAGCCCAAGTCTCACAGAAACAAAATATTGTAAGCTGCCTTACAACCTACATGCAATTCAGATAAACTGCCTTACAAATTATCTAGTTACCTCTAAAATACTGTATCAAATCTTTAAATATTGATATGCTCCCTGAAACTACCCACAAAACTTTGTTCTTTACATGAAAGAAACTTGTAAGTAATTAAATAGTTACCTTGTAACCAAAATGCTTCAGACTGCCTTACAACCTTAAGCATAAAAAAGCATACACAAGAAATAAAGAGACAACAATAGAGAAGAGTAAAATTGCACCGTATTTTATTGATATGATCCTTCCTTCATACATGAAAAAGCTTTGAAACTTGAAAACATAGACACAAATTTAGAAAGTCTAATTTTACAATATATTTCATCACCTCCCTTTACAATTACAACCCTTTTAATATTTATAGGTCTTTAACCATCTTGGAATCCTTTTCAAAAGGATGCAACAAGCTTCGAATGGTCTTAGAAAACCTAACCCTAAAATTATAGAAAAAACAAATGAGGAGAAAGAAGAAGCAGTGGAAAGACAAAGTCAAGAGATGAAATTTGATATTCTTTGTTCTTCTCTTTATCCGACGCATTCACTTTGATAGCATTCATGGTAGTTGGTATCATTTATGTCAAACTTGGGCGACCATCTTTACATGCTCACCCACTTTTCTTTAGTAATAACTGACATTCTTCATACTCAATAGTGAGGTGGAAAATGTTCGCCTTTATTCATCATCCAGGATTTCTTCCTCCATCGCAGGTTTCTTTTTCTTGGGCCTAGTGATCAGTTCCCATGTTTTCACTTCATCATCGGTTGGCCACTTGAAGTCTTGGGTGGCTTGCACTTGTGCCTTTTGCCTCTCCCATCTAACATCAGTGATGTGCTTAACATCCAATAGAAACTTATTCATGTCAGTTTCTACCTTAAATTCCTCATCTAAAATTTTATTAAATCCTTCAATGTCCACATTTGATCCTATAATAAATGCCTCATTGTTAGGCATCTTGTTGTCAAAATCATTCCTCCGGGCATCTAAAGCCTTTACCTGATCATCTTCTCCTCTTAGGGAAGGAACAAATCTGTTAAAATCTACATAAAAGAGGCTCAATTAAACCTCTATTTGATTCAATTTTCCTTTGAAGAATGAGAGAGAAACATTAACCTTTTTGATCTCATCTTCCACCTCAGTTACTATCTCAGGAAAATCTAATCTCAGAGTTTGCAAAGAAGCAAGTTTTTCAAACAATTTCACCCTGGTAGACCATTTGGTAAAATAGGGGTTTAATATGGCAAGATACCCCATGACCTCAGCATGCAAAGCAGGCAATTTATTATAGTCATTAAGGATAAAATCAGTCTTATCCTTCAAGACTTCAATCCTATGTAGTAGAATTCCCCTTAATGCATTCAAGGCTATTTAATTCTTCTTTTGTCCTCTATCCTCCTTCTTAACCACCTCTTCTGATTTTTCCTTGTCATCAATTTGCAAAGGTTGTGGTTGTACAGGAACATACATCACCTCAGGCTTCTCCTCTAATTCCTTCATTAATTTCTTAATTACCTGATCTTGCTGGTGCATTTGGATATGGCACAATTCTTGGTCTTTAGCCAATGCACTGGTCTCCTCTGTCAGCATGTTACACTTGTCAGACAACTATTTTGTCTTGTCCTCATTCAAGTGTACCCAATGTGTCATGATCTGAGATATTTCCAAATCCCCTGTATTCTGTACAGACCAAACCATTTGATTACCTACCATATTTTCTTGAATGTTTAGTAGATGAGGCTTCTGGTCCTTAGGGAAAAGGTTCCACATTGCAAAGGCTTGAGAGTTTGGGCTATACCCAAATCCTTTAATCATATCCCCTATTTGCAAATTTCACTTGACATCTTCAAATCTGGTTGCTTTAGTATTTGATCAATTATGAAGGCAGAATCCAAATCTCAACCCTCAGCAAGTAATATGCCACTGTCCAATACCATTTTTCTGGCTTCATCAGGTGATATGTCCTCACTATCCAGGTCATATGATTATAGGGCTAGTAGGGCCTCATTCGTTACTGTCTCCTCCTCATCAATAGTTAACAGAGCTCTAATTTTCTCCTTTTTATACCACCTTAGGAAGTCTTAAACTCCTCAGTCTTAATGAAATTATCATCATTTAGAAATTATTGTTGATGTAACAACCTTTCATCAACACCAACCTTAAGGGGTAATTCAACATTCTCTTCCATATTAGGTTGCTTTTTCTTTCCCTCCCTAATCAGTTTTCTTAGGTTATGGTCATATAACCTATTCCCAGGCACTAGGGTACTTGCTTTATCTTTTTTCTTCTCTTGCCTTTCAACTAAAGGCTGGCCTACTTCCACATTTTTCCTTTTAGCTAAAGGATCTTCTACATCATCAGGTTGTGTGGCTACTATTAATTCAACAATATGGCCTTTAGCTCCTTGCAACTATGCTATCTCAGCAACATCCTGCTGAGGCTGAAAATATCTAGTAGGACGGGCATAGTCACTATCACTACTACTATCATACTCAAATTCTAAATGATCTATCCCTTGAGCACCTTTCTTATCAAGAACAGTTTCCAATTGTTTAGTAAGCACATAAAAATTATCAATCATGGCTTTTATTCTGTCAAAATAGAGTAGGTTAGGGTAAAAACCTCCAAAATCCAACCCATTTCTTTTGATTTGTCTTTCAAGGTTCAGTGACTCCTGAATCCTTGTTCTCCTTTTATTTATCTCATCTTCATCAAGAATATTCCTTTTTGCATCCTCCTCAATACATTCACAATGAACATTTGTATTGGGAATTGTGGGAGTATATAATTTCCTGACTCCTGCCATGAAACCTTCAGGATCAATGTATCTATATGAGGCTATCCCCATTCTGTAACTTTCTATCCATTGGATGACTTAATCAATGACACCTTTACCAATAGGAAAATCTTAAATTTTGAACTACCTAGGGGTTATGGTCCCCTTTCTATGGATGCAAAGTGCTCATTGTCTGTTAACAACAACTTCCAAACAAATTCCATTGCAGCAACTCTTGTAGGCACATGGTAAGGCAAGACATGAGGTGGATGTATACATCCATATACCCTTATTATGGTGTAGTTCTCTTCTAAGAATAAATCTCCCTAATTATGGTCTCCCTCCCATTTATCAGAGTAGTCACATGGCCTTAGCAGTTGCATGACCTTAATTGGGACCGTTGTCCTGCTGATGCTCAGGCTCTGTACTATTTGGTACAGAATCCAATTTTGAAATGCACAGTAATCACAATCCCTAGATGTATAATTCCAAATCTTTATCCAGAACTGGAGAGGATTAGGTCCATCTTGATAAAACCTCTGAGGTGTCAAATTATTCACATCCATGATTACAAAATTAAAATGCAACAGGAGATGCATGAGGATGGAGTAGTGTAAGAACTTGGACTCTTTCTCCTTAGGATCCTTCATCTTCTTCTAAGTTGTTATGAATCCCTCATGCATCTTGTCATTGATATACTGTATATAATCATAGCTAGTGCTAGAATGTACCTCCTACAAATCTAGCACCATCATCAATATCCCAGCATTGATCTTGTCTGCATCCCCATCTATCTGTAGCACTCTACATAGGGTATAGGCAATGTACTTAATGTAGACATGTAAGTGCTTGAAGTAGTAAGGGCTTGTCCCAGACATAGGACCAAGATGTTTTCTCACTTCCTGGAACATGTGCTTCTGTAATGTTTCCCTAGCAATACTAGGCTTCAAATTGTACCTTGCATCATGCTTAGTGATATCAATTCTAGTGGACATAGTGCTATACAAACCAAAAGCTTGCATAAATGAATTTCTATTTAGGATGAGCAGGGCAGTGCCATCATTCCTCTTAATCATCTTAGACAAGACATCATAATAACTAGGGAGGCCTAAGAAGAAATCTACATCTATGTAGACATCATGAACTATCAGTTTAGCTAAACCACAAGCCCAAGGGTTTGATACTGGGATAGGTTTATCAGAATTCTTTAAAAAGTAGTTAAAAAGGGAAAAACTTGTTGTCCCCAGAGTATCAGCATCTCTGATATTGCAGTATTCATCTTTAAGAAGATTAGCATCTACCCTCTTGTTTTGAGTTGAACCTGGCAATAATTTGAGGAATTCATCTGAGAAATTTTGTTTCCCCTTGGATTCTTCATCTGCATCCTGACTTCTCCCTCTGGCAGAAGCCACACTGACTACTTTGCTCTTGTTTGCTGTGTTTGAATCCCTTCTTTTTTACCGTTATTGAAACAAATCTATTTCCAAGACTCACCTTACTCCTCTACGCACAATTCTTGGAAATTCAAAGCCTCTTGATCAACTGAATATTTTGCAACTTCTCTAGCTTCTTCTCTCTTCTCAGAATACCTAGCACTTCTTAGCTCTCAAATTCTGAAAGTAAGGTGAGTTAAAATGAATCCTTGATTAACTTTTTATGGTAATTGCTCAAAGTACAGGGCTCATCATTTTGAAAATCATCAATTCATGTCTTCAATTTAGCATGCTGTGAATTAATTGAAAACCTAGTTGTAGCCCTTGAGTGTGACAGGAAATCAAATTTATACATGTGCAAAACTTTATAAAATTTGAATGTGATGACATGTTTCACTGTGATTGGCTCTCTGTCATACATCTCAGCTACCCCTTTTTGCATAGTAATAAATATCCAAGCTTGTCATTGGACGTTGAATGATTCATGTTGTCATGTCAGACACTGCACCTTTTCTTATGATTTCATATTAAGCGACTATGCGACTGTGTATGATCTCCTTTTCACTGACCCAAGTCTTTAACCCCTAATTCTTCTAGAGACTTAGCAACTATGTAACTTTCCCTGTCTTAGTTAACCACAGCTTACTTCTGGAAATCACGCAACTGTGTAAATCAGAGTCGCTGGAAGAAAAGTTTAACTCATGTTTTACTTGGAGACTCCGTGACTAACCATTACTCTTAACTTTAACGGTTATCTCCATGTTACTGAATGATTGATTTTCCTTACGAGATGTCGTGACTACCTTTAGTCGCCTAATCGCTGAATACCAATGTTAAGTGACTTATCCATCAGATATAATGTGACAAGCACTTTTACCCTCCATTTTATCTAGCAACCATGTGACATACCCTTATCTCTAAGTCACGAGTACCTTTTCCTTTGGAACCTTTTATTTGGAGACTTCATGACCACCGTAGGATCTCTGAATCATTGCATCTGACGGCTTCCATTAAATCATTGAGTAATATATCATACCTTTAAAATTTCTTGAGACTACGTGACTACAAATTTTTTTATACTTAGTCTCTTAGTCTCTAAATAATCTTTTTCCATTTGGAGACCACGCGACAAGCTTATTTAGTCAACTCACCTTTGGACACGTGTCTCGTTCATTACTCGTCTCTATAGTGCTGAATGGAAAGCTAACTAAGCATCTCAATCTGGCAACAACCTAACTTTGTTTCATTTTAAACTACATACAGTTAGTCGTGAAGTCTTAGTCATTTTCACTTAACTGCCATTCTTTCTAGAGACTACGCAGCTGACCCTGTACTGCTTCCTTAACTGCGGGCCAATCTAGTGATTACGCGACATGAAGAAATCACCAAGTCTCATGATGAACCATTAACAACTTATCTTTTCTCATGACATCGTGACTTATCTGTGGGCCCTTTCACTAACTACTAACCTGTTTACTCATTTACAAACTATGCGACCGAAGGGCTCTGCCAAGTCTCTAAAAGCAAAAGGAATATTCAAAATCTTTTAGAGACATCCTGACATAAGGTAATCACCAAGTCTCTAGGAACAAAGGAATATGTCATCTGGATTACGCGACTAGGAAACCAAGCTTTTCAATACATGACTTAAGTTAACTCAAAAAAGTAACACCAAAAAAGAAATGATATAAACATTTAAGGGTTTTTCTCAATTTTGCCTAATAAACATGACCTAGGGTTTCAAGGCTTTGTAAATTTTAGATAGGTTCTGACCTGAAAATCAAAAGATTTCAACAGGGAAAAGACAAATAAACTGAGAGATTTCTGCTTTTAGGCAAGAAACAAGCATGAGGACCACAAAAAACTAGCAAAGAGACTAGAACTGGGAATACAACCAACTCACACTATTAAGTGCGACCTTGTTAGAGGATTTTATACATAGAGGTTGTCACTTAGTATCGGTCATCTATTGCTACCATCCTTCAATTATCCTCCTTCTTAGACTATCAATAGGTATTGGTCAAGTCCAATGCTACTTTCATGAATCAACCTTTTTGTCACTCCTTGGGATATACCTCAATATATAGAAGACTATTAAGTCCTGCTCGATTAAGAAACTCAATTCTTCAATGGTTAATCTGAAACACTATGACATGTTCATATTGCAACTTTGAATTGTAGATTTTCAGATTTTTTTAAGCACATTACCTCTTTGATCAATGTATCAATTCAATCATTTGTGCTCCATACTTTCTACTCTGTGATGTTGTTCTCACTGTTCATCGGTGTCTGCAGAATTCCTTAGCCCTTTCTTCAGCTTGTTTGATCAAGACTACATGAAGTTGTTCTTCATTAGTTTCTCTTCAACATCTTCTTTCTATTCACTCCACTTAATCACATTCATAAATGAATCAAGATTGTCTCTTATATAGATATGATATTCATTATTTCTTGATTCTTGACTCTTGGCGTGAAAAATAATCCACCCAATTAGATTTAAAGAATAACTAGTGATTTTTCTTGTAGTTATCTTCTTGCCAACTATACAAATCATCTTTAAATCTATCACTTAACTCTAGTCGAATAAAACAAAGAAAACAACCAATTAAGTCTATCTTTAGCTCTTGCCAACTAGATATTTTTTCATTTTCTGAACTCTTTATTCCATCGGTCACCTCTGCAATTAGTCGTTGGTGACAACTAACAGTTTCATCGGTGACACTCCAGTTAGCTTCATGATCTCCATCTGTCGGGCATTATTGGATTTTTACTCATCAGGAAACTCTGTCTTTAGCTCATTAGGTAACACTATAATTCTAATCATCATGTATCACTGTGACTATTCTTATTTTCCTTTACTGATGGTGTGCACTCTGTCAATGTTGGTTGTCACTTAGTGAATACTTGACTTTTATGCATTGCTGAAAGCATAACCTTTGTTCCTTTGATTCTTTGAATTCTTTGGCATTATGTACATGACCATACAAATGATATCAAGTTGACATCACTGACAATACAATATATTAACTGATTTGATGTCTTGCATGATTATCAACTTAACATTATCAAACATTCAATCAGTTACATGTCATTAATCTCTCCCTTTGGCATTGATGGCAACATACTATATTATCACACTGTACTATTTCTAATACAATATGAAATACAACAGTTGAGATTCATCAAACTACCAATCTTTTTGTTCTATCAACCAATAAATGTCTAACCTTTGGTAAGCTCTGTTTTAGCTTAGATTTTATTCTTATAGCTCTTTGTCTTCTGAAGTGTTGTCTCCTCTTCTCTTGTCAATTTCTCTCTTTTGACTATTCATTCTCTTTTGATGTCTTCTTCTCTTGTTAGCAACTCTCCCTTTGTATAATCTTTCCATACAATTTCTCTCGCTAAGGATATAATCTCTCTCTGTTGGAGTAATCTGATAATATGGATAATTTCTCTCCCTTTGACAACAATTCCAAACAAATATAAAAAATATCTGACATTCATGTCAAACAATCATTTTTATCCATCCATAATATATTCCTTTAATTTCCCTTATCCATCAGTAATACATCAATATTCTCTAGTGCTCGGTTCTAATATATACCTATCTATATATAGATGTAGCTTTGAAGCTTAGCTCTTTTCTTGCATCAACATCTATGATATTCTGGTAATATTTAGGCTGATGCACCCTTTAGTCTTTTTACTGACTAGCAAACAAGGGTTTGACCCCTAGTCTCATTCTCAAGTACTCAAATGTATCCTTGGGCAATGGCTTGGTGAAGATATCAGTTAATTGTTCTTTGGATTGCACATACTCAAGTGTCACTTCCTTTTCTTGAACTTGTTCTCTCAAATAATGATACTTGATGGCAATGTGTTTAGTCTTGGCATGCATGACTGGATTCTTGGAAATGTTTATTGCACTGGTGTTATCACAATAGAAAATCACTAGTTCTGAGATCTTCATATGCATACCTTCTAGCAACTATTTGATCCATGCAATATTTGAGCAATTTATAGCAGCAACAACATACTCTACTTTTGTAGTAGACTAAGAGATGCATCCTTGCTTCTTGCTAATCCATGTGACAATTCTATCACCCATAAAGAATGCTCCTCCAGTTGTGCTCTTTCGATCATCAAGATTTCTAGCCCAATCAACATTGGTAAACACCTTAAGTTCAAATTTGTCTTCTCTTCTATACCATAAGCTATATTCCTTAGTATTCATCAGATATCTTAAAATTCTTTTCATAGCAGTCATATGTGATTCCCTGGGGTTAGCAAAAAACCTTGTAATTATTCCTACTACATGTGCAATATCTGGTCTAGTGTGTACAACATACATAAGTTTTCCAATTATTGATCTCTACAAAGTCTAATTTACCTCTGTTGTCTTGTCCTCCTTTGTCAACTTACATCCAGTAGCCATCAGTGTTCCAACTGGTTTGGAATCTTTCATCTTCAATATTTTCAGGACCTCTTTAATATATTTGGAATGTGTAATGAAAATACCTTCACATTGTTGCATGATCTATAGACCAAGAAAGAAATTGATCTCTCCAAACATAGACATCTCAAACTCTTTTCCCATCTCATTAGCAAATTATTTGTATAGCATATCATTGCCTCCAAATATGATGTCATCAACAAATATTTCAGCAATCAAAGTGTTAGCATCAATATCTTCCTTCAAATAAAGATTATTGTTTTCACTAGTCCTTAAAAATATAATACTTATAAGATAGGAATGAAGTCATTCATACTAGGATCTAGGAGCTTGTTTCAATCCATACAAGACTTTGTGAAGTCTACATACCATTTTTCTCTTGTCTAGATTGACAAACCCTTCTGGTTACTCAATTTATACCTCTTCTTCAAGTATTCCATTTAGAAATGCTTATTTGACATCCATCTAGTATACCTTGAATCCTTTATAAGTAGCATAAGAAATTAGTATTCTTACACCTTCTAGCCTAGAAATGGGTGCAAAGGTCTCTCCATAGTCTATACCTTCCTCTTGTGCATACCCCTTGCATACTAGTCCTGATGTGTTTCTTGTGACTTCTCCATTCTCATTCAGCTTATTCCTAAATATCCATTTAGTATCGATGACATTCTTGTCATCTGGTCTTGGCACAAGTGACCATGTCTTGTTCTTCTTAATCTTCTCAATCTCATCATTCATAACACTTATCCATTCTTCATTATCAAGTGTAGCATTGACAGATTTTGGCTCAAACTCACAAATTAAACAACTTGAGTTTAGAGACTTACTTCTTGTTCTTTTACCAACTTTCTTATCTCCTATGATCTATATCTCTAGAGAGTTCCTTCTTACATATCTTACAAGTATAGATACAACTCTTTTTGTATCATCTTGATGATCATTTTGTTCTTCATTCTGCTCTTTATCACCTTGCACATTATTTTTATCATTGTTTTGTCCGTCAATAATCACAGTCTGACCGTTGGTTGCAACATTCTTTTATTCTGAAATTAAGCACTATTTCTCGGGAAGAGTGTTGGGTTCTTCACAATACACAAAGTTGTTGTAGTCCTCTTGTTCTCTTGTGCTTTCTAGCTCATTCTTTTCTGCAAATTCATCTATCTTTACATTTGCACTTTCAATAATTTTGTTAGAAGCCTTGATAAGACATTTATAAGCCTTGCTCTTGGTGGAATACCCTAGAAAGATACCTTCATCACTCTTGGCATCAAGCTTTCCATTTCTATCATCTTGTAAGACATAACATTGACTACCAAAGATCTTGAAGTAACTTACATTGGGTGTTTTACCATACCATAGCTCATAGGGTGTCTTCTTTGTGTCCTTCTTCAATTGTACACTATTTAGTGTGTAGATAGTAGTACTAAAAGCTTCCCTCCAAAAGATTTGGGTGATGTCTTTCTCTATCATTAGTGTTTTAGCACAATCAACTATTGATATGTTCCTTCTCTCAGCAATCCCATTTTGCTGTGGTGTTCTTGGTGCAGAAACCTATCTTTTTATACCATGCTCATTACAGAAGTTAGTGAATTCATCTGATATAAACTCTCCTCCTCTATTTGATCTTTAGCATTTCAAATCCTTACCACTTTTTTTCTACCATAGCCTTATACCATTTAAACATCTTGAATGCTTCAGATTTATCTTTTAGAAACATAACAACATCATTCTAGAGTAATCATCAACAAAGAGAATAAAATATCTATCTCCATAATAAATCTTTGTCCTCATTGGTCCACATAGATCAGTATGGACTAATTCTAGAATATCATCATATGTATGGGTTTTACTTTTGAAACTAGACTTTGTCATTTTACCTTTTTGACAATTCTTGCACATGATGTTGTCGGGCTTTGTCATCGTCAGTAAGCCTCTTACATTTCCCCTTCTATTTATTTTCATCATGTTGTCAAAATTTATATGAAACAATCTTTTGTGCCACAACCATATGTCTTTGTTTCTAGCCATTAAGCAAGTGGTGTTGGTATCATTCAGATAGAATAGGTTACCTTTTGTCTGTTCATCGGTACCAATCAATCTTCCTGATTCATTGAAGATCTTTGCCTTCTTGTTCTCAAATGATACTCTATGACCTGAATTATTCAGTTGAGAAACACTCAACAGATTATAATTCAATCCTTTTAGGCAATAATCATTTTCACATTTAATCAGGTTATTCAACATTACAGTTCCTTTACCTTCAACTGGACAAGGTGTATCATTACCCATTCTCAATGTACCACCATTATAATACTCAAAAGTGTTAAAATTTTCTTTGTCACCAGTCATGTGGTGAGTCCAAGAACTATTTATAATCCAAATGTCATTCTTGCTAACCTTAGATATGAGTGTAGTTTCTACATACCTTTCATCTTCATCTGAATCATCTTTCACAGCCACAAATACCATCTTGATGTCTTCATCAGGTTAGATGTCAGTATCTTCATCTTTGCAAGTAGCTAGGTAGCTAGATTTCTTGTCTTTGTCCTTGTAGTCTCGAGTATCTCTTCTTTCTTATTGTCGGTAACTTCTATAATCCTTGTTATCACCTTTGTCAGATTTCTTCTCAAAAGGTCTGTCATTAACTCTTTTGTTAGGACATCTTGCAGCAAAGTGTCCAATCTCTTTACAATTAAAGCATACAAGTGGTAACTTTCATTTGTATTTACCTTTTCCTCTTTACATTCTTCTAACCATAAGTGCTTCTATTTCATCTAGATCTTCTTCTTAACTTTCACTTTCACTATCTCTTCTAGATGTGTGTCTATGACTTGATTTTCTTATTCTTATAGAAGACTTAAATGCAGACTCTAAGTTTGGTAAGGCACTATTATCAAAGTTATTCATCTCAAATGAAATCAGTCTACTAATTAAACTATCAAAAGAAACTGTATTGTTTACTACTGCTCTCATTTCTTGAATGGCAGAAACTCTAATAGCATATACAGGCAGTAAGGTTCTTAAGATTTCACTTACCATTGTCTCCTCTTCAAGTGTACCTCCAACTCCTCGTATGGCTTTGACTACTTCTTTGATTATTGTGTTGTACTGTGTGATGTTTTCTCCTTCTTTCATTCTAAGATCATCAAATTTTCCTCTAAGGATTTCTGCCTTGGCTCTCAGAACATTTGTATCACCTCCATGTACAAGCTTTAGTTCTTCCCACATCTTCTTTGCATTTTTGCAATCTTTGACATTTTCAAATTCAGCATCAGAGAGTGAGGAAGAAGTCTCTATGACCATGCAGTTGTGCTCATGCTTCTCTCTCAATTGATCTATTGTCAATACTCTTGTGGGAAACACATATTCAATATCTAGGAATTGAGTAACATCATTACCAATACCTGATAAGTGGAGTCTTATCCTCCTTTTCCATGAAGCAAAGTTGTCTTTGTTCAACTTGGGCACATCTCGTCTATTCATCTTGTGATCTTGACTTAGGTCTTGAAACCTTCCTTTATAAGCACACAATATTTGATACCAATTGCTAGTAAAATCTGAGAGGGGGGGTGAATCAGTGGCCTCAAAAATTTATCCTTCAAACTTTAACCACCAATCAATAAACCTCAGATTCTTATGTCCCTACAAGATGCATGCCATGAAATACTAATAATGATTTAGTTGGCTATCGATGTTCTCTGTCAATCCTTATTCTTTCTTGATTACTGATAAGCAGTATAACTATTTACCAAAACTCAGTAAATAAGTAGAGTATACTGATCAATCCAGTGTTAACTATGTCAGATACAAAACAATAAGGAAATGAATCATACACACATAACACATGAATTTTTAATGTGGAAACCCTATTAAGGGTAAAACCACTAGGACCGGTACCACAAATTTTCACTCTTCTGAAGTGAGCCCTATTAAGAGCCAACAATGTTAAAGGTTACAAACACATTGTTAAGTGTGACCTTGTTAGAGGATTTTATACATAGCGGTTGTCACTTAGTATCGGCCATCTATTGCTACCATCCTTGAATTAGCCTCCTTCTTAGACTATCACTAGGTATCAAGAAAGTCCAATGCTACATTCATGAATCAACCTTTTTGGCTCTCCTTGGGATGTACCTCAATATATAGAAGACTATTAAGTCCTGCTCGGTTAAGAGACCATATGCTTCAATGGTTAAACTGAAAGACTATGACCTATTCATATTGCAACTTTGAATTGTATATTTTTAGATCTATTTAAGTACATTACCTCTTGTATCAATGTATCAATTCAATCATTTGTGCTCCATACTTTCTGCTCTATGATGCTATTCTCACTGTTCATCGGTGTCTGCAAAATTCCTTAGCTCTTTCTTTAGCTTGTTTGATTAGGACTGCATGAAGTTGTTCTTCATTAGTTTCTCTTCAGCATCCTCTTTCTATTCACTCCCCTTAATCCCATTCATAAATTAATTTATCTTGTTTCTTGTATAGACATGATATTCTTTGTTTCTTGATTCTTAATTCTTGGCATGAAAAACAATCTAGCCAATTAGATTTAAAGCATAACTATTGATTTGTCTTGTAGTTATCTTCTTTCCAACTATACAAATCATCTTTAAATCAATCACTTAACTCTAGTCGAATAAAATAAAGAAAATAACCAGTTAATTCTATCTTTAGCTCTTGCCAGCTAGATACTTTGTCATTTTCTGAACTCTCTGTTCCGTCGGTCACCTCTGCAGTTAGTCGTCGGTGACAACTAAAAATTCTATCGATGAGACTTGAGTTAGCTTTGTGATCTTCATCTGTCAGGCATTATTAGATTTTTTCTTGTCGGGAAACTCTATCTTTAGCTCATCGGGAAACACTATACTTCTGATCATCGGGTATCACTGTGACTATTCTTCTTTGCCTTTACCAATGGTTTGCACTCCATCGGTATTGGTTGTCACTTAGTGAATACTTGACTTTTATGCATTGTTCAAATCATAACCTTTGTTTCTTTGATTCTCTGAAGTCTTTGGAATTATGTACATGACCGTATAGATTATATCAAGTTGACATCAATGATAATACAATACATTAACTAATTTAATGTCTTGCATGATTATCAACTTAACATATTCAAGCATTCAATTAGTTACATGTCATCAATCTCTCCCTTTGGCATTGATGGAAACATACTATATTATCACACTATACTATTTCTAATACAATATGAAATACAACAGTTGAGATTCATCAAACTACCAATCTTTTTGTTCTATCAAATGATAAATGTCTAACCTTCGGTAAGCTCTATTTTAGCTTAGATTTTATTCTTGTAGCTCTTTGTCTTATGATGTGTTGTCTCCTCTTCTCTTGTCAATTTCTCTGCTTTTATTGTTCATTCTCTTTTGATGTCTTCTTCTCTTGTCAGCAACTCTCCCTTTGTATAATCTTTCCATACAATTTCTCTCCCTATGGATATAATCTCTCCATGCTAGAGTAATCTGATAATATGGATAATTTCTCTCCCTTTGACAATAATACCAAACAAATATCTGACATTCATGTCAAACAATCATTTTTCTCCATCCATAATATATTCCTTGAATTTCCCTTATCCATCAGCAATACATCAATATGCTCTTGTGCTCGGTTCTGATATATACATGTCTATATATAGATGTAGCTTTGAAGTTCATCTCTTTGCTTGCATCAACATGTATGATATTCATGTAATATTTAGGCTGATGCAGCATTAAGTTTTTTTACTGACTGGAAGACAAGGGTTTGACCCCTAGTCTCTTTCTCAAGTAATCAAATGTATCCTTAGGTAGTGGCTTGGTGAAGATATCAGCTAATTGTTCTTTGGATTGCACATACTCAAGTGTCACTTCCTTTGCATGAACTTGTTCTCACAAATAATGATACTTGCTCGAAATGTGTTTAGTCCTGGCATACATGACCAGATTCTTGGAAATGTTTATTGCACTGGTGTTATCACAATAGATAATCACTAGTTCTAAGATCTTCATATCCATACCTTGTAGCAATTGTTTGATCCATGCAATATTTGAGCAATTTGTAGCAGCAGCAACATATTCTTCTTCTACAGTAAACTAAGAGATGCATCCTTGCTTCTTGCTAATCCATGTGACAAGTCTATCACCCATAAAGAATGCTCCTCCAGTTGTGCTCTTTGGGTCATCAAGATTTCCAGCCCAATTAGCATCGATAAACACCTTAATTTCAAATTTTTCTTCTCTTCTATACCATAAGCCATATTCCTCAGTATTCTTTAGATATCTTAAAATTCTTTTCACAACACTCATATGTGATTCCCTGAGGTTAGCAGAAAACCTTGCAACTATTCCTACTACATGTGCAATATCTGGTCTAGTGTGTACAACATACATATCTTTTCCAATCATTGATATGTACAAAGTCTGATTTACCTCTGTTGTCTTTTCTTCCTTTGTCAACTTACATCTAGTATCCATCGGTGTTCCAACTAGTTTGGAATCTTCCATCTTGAATATTCTTAGGACCTCTTTAATATATTTGGACTGTGTAATGAAAATACCTTGATATTGTTGCATGATCTATAGACCAAGAAAGAAATTAATCTCTCCATACATGGACATCTCAAACTCTTTTCCCATCTCATTAGAAAATGATTTGCATAGCATATCATTGCCTCCAAATATGATGTCATCAACAAATATTTTAGTAATCAAAGTGTTAGCATCAGTATCTTCCTTCAAATAAAGATTATTGTTTTCACTAGTCCTTACAAATCTAATAATTTAAGATAGGAATGAAGTCATTCATACTAGGCTCTAGGAGCTTTTTTCAATCCATACAAAACTTTGTGAAGTGTACATACCATGTTTCTCTTGTCTGGATCGACATACCCTTCTGGTTGCTCAATGTATACCTCTTCTTCAAGTGTTCCATTTAGGAATGTTGACTTGACATCCATTTGGTATACCTTAAATCCTTTATAAGAAGCATAAGAAAGTAGTATTCTTACACCTAGCCTAGCAATGGGTGCAAAGGTCTCTCCATAGTCTATACCTTCCTCTTGTGCATACCCCTTGCATACTATTTTTTCTTTGTTTCTTGTGACTTCTCCATTCTCATTCAGTTTAATCCTAAATATCCATTTAGTACCGATGACATTCTTGTCATCTGGTCTTGGCACAAGTGACCATGTCTTTTTCTTCTCAATCTAGTCAATCTCATCATTCATATCACTTATCCATTCTTCATTATCAAGTGTAGCATTGATATATTTTGGCTCAAACTCACAAATTAAACAACTTGAGTTTAGAGACTTACTTCTTGTTCTTTTACCATCTTTCTTATCTCCTATGATCTAGATCTCTAGATGGTTCCTTCTTACATATCTTGCAAGTATAGGTACAACTCTTCGTGTATAAGCTTGATCATCATTTTTTTCTTCATTATATTCTTCATCACCTTGCACCTTATTATGATCACTATTCTGTCCATTGGTAATTGTTGTCTAACCGTCGGTTGCAACATTTTTTTGTTCTAGAATTAAGAACTGTTGCTTGGGAAGAGTGTTGGGTTCTTCACAATATACAAACTTGTTATACTCCTCTGGTTCTCTTGTGCTTTCCAACTCATTCTTTTTTGCAAATTTATCTATCTTTACATTTGCACTTTCAACAATTTTGTTAGAATCCTTGATAAGACATTTATAAGCCTTGCTCTTGGTGGAATACCCTAGAAAGATACCTTCATCACTCTTGTCATCAAGATTTCTATTTCTATCATCTTTTAACACATAACATTGACTACCAAAGATCTTGAAGTAACTTACATTTGGTGTTTTACCATACCATAGCTCATAGGGTGTCTTCTTTGTGTCATTCTTCAATTGTACTATGTTTAGTGTGTAGAGAGCAGTACTAAAATATTCCCTCTAGAAGATTGGGGTGATTCCTTTCTCTATCATCAATGTTCTAGCACAATCAACTATTAATCTGTTCCTTCTCCCAGCAATCCCATTTTTTTGTGATGTTCTTAGTGCAAAAAATTATCTTTTTATACCATGTTCATTACAGAAGTTAGTGAATTTATCTGATATAAACTCTCCTCCTCTATCTGATCTTAAGCATTTAAAATCCTTACCACTTTTTTTTTACCATAGCCTTATACCATTTAAACATCTTGAATGCTTCAGATTTATCTTTTAGAAACATAACTATCATCATTCTAGAGTAATCGTCAACAAAGAGAATAAAATATCTATCTCCATAATAAATCTTTGTCCTCATTGGTCCACATAGATCAGTATGGACTAATTCTAGAATATCATCATATGTATGGGTTTTAATTTTGAAACTAGACTTTGTCATTTTTCCTTTTTTACAATTCTTGCATATGATGTTGTCGGGATTTGTCATCGTCGGTAAGCTTCTTACATTTCTCCTTCTACTTATTTTCATCATGTTGTCAAAATTTACATGACACAAAATTTTGTACCACAACCATATGTCTTCATTTCTAGCCATTAAGAAAGTGGTGTTGGTATCATTCAGATATAATAGGTTACCTTTTGTCTGTTCACCGGTACCAATCAATCTTCCTGATTCATTGAAGATCTTTGCCTTCTTATTCTCAAATGCTACTCTATGACCTGAATTATTGAGTTGAGAAACACTCAACAGATTATAATTCAATCCTTTTACCCAATAAAATTTTTCACATTTAATCAAGTTATTCAACATTATAGTTCCTTTACCTTCAACTGGAAAGGGTGTATCATTACCCATTCTTACTGTACCACAATTATAATACTCAAAAGTGTTAAACTTTTCTTTGTCACCGGTCATGTGGTGAGTGCAGCCAGTATCTATAATCCAAATGTCATTCTTTATAACTTTAGATATGAGTGCAGTTTCTACATACCTTTCATCTTCATTTGAATCATCTTTCACAGCCACAAATACCATCTCAATGTCTTAATCAGGTTCGGTGTCAGTATCTTCATCTTTGCAAGCATCTAGGTAGCTGACTTTCTTGCCTTTGTCCTTGTAGTCTCATGTATCTCTTCTTTATGATTGTCAGTAACTTCTATAATCCTTGTTATCACCTCTGTCAAATTTGTTCTCAAAATATCTATCATTAACTATGTCATATTTTCTTCTGTTAGGACATCTTGCAGCAAAGTGTCCAATATCTTTACAATTAAAGTATACGAGTGGTAACTTGCCTTTGTATTTACCTTTGCCTCTCTACATTCTTCTCTAGATGTGTGTCTATGACTGTATTGTTTGCTACTTTTCTCATTTCTTGAATGGCAGAAACTCTAATAGCATATACAGGTAGTAAGGTTCTTAAGATTTTACTTACCACTATTTCCTCTTCAAGTGTACCTCCAACTCCTCGTATGGCATTGACTAATTCTTTGATTCTTGTGTTGTATTGTGTGAATTTTTCTCCTTCTTTCATTCTGAGATCATCAAACTTTCCTCTAAGGCTTTCTGCCTTGGCTCTCAAAACATTTGTATCACCTCCATATACAAGATTAAGTTTTTCCCACATTTTCTTTATAGTTTTGCAATCTTTGACATCTTCAAATTCAGCATCAGAGAGTGAGGAAGAAAGCTCTATGACCATGCAGTTGTGCTCATGATTCTCTCTCAATTAATCTACTGTAAATACTCCTGTGGGCAACACATATTTAGTATCTAAGAATTGAGTAACATCATTACCAATACCTAATAAGTGGAGTCTTATCCTGCTTTTCCTTGAAGAAAGTTGTCTTTGTTCAACCTTGGCACATCTCATCTGTTCATCTTATGATCTTGACTTAGGTCTTGAAACCTTCCTTTCTAAGCACACAATCTCTAATACTAATTGTTAGTAATATCTGAGAGGGGGGGGGGGG
>MU223483.1:1014666-1024959 GCA_018584345.1 Thuja plicata
AATTAGGTAGTGGTGCAATTTTTGCGCAAAATGGAGCACTTTGAAAAATTAGGTCAAACCCTATATAAGGACAAAAGGGTCATTTTCAAAATCATTTGAACCCTTTGACTTTGAGAAAAAGAGCTCTAAGTAGAAGACAAAATAGTGATCCCCTACAGCAGCCATCAATTCGAGCAATCCAGGAGGCACAGCCGGCCCGCAGCGTACGGACCACGTGTGAGTAGTTGATAACCTCTTTGTAATTCAAATTATTACGCATTTAGGTCAAATTTAGCATGTTTTTGCACATTTTAGGGCAGTGGGTCACGGGATGTCACGCGAAGAAGTACGTTTCTTCGTGCACCCCGTAAAAGAACATCGCATGAAAAAATGCCTTTTTGCGTGACCCGATGCAAAGTTTTGCGTGCACAAGGGTCCAATTTTGCGCGAAGAAGTCTTGTTCAAGGCATTTTGTCACGCGAACCAGGATAAAATGTCACATGAAATGAAAAAAGTCATGCGATAAAAAGTACATTATCGCGCGAAAGAGGAATGTTTCTGCACATGAAAGATTATCCTGTCAGATGCAAAAAGGTCTGCGTTGCGTCCAAAAGTGATTGCGTCAGTGTCAGTAATGTTTGTAGGATGTCTTGAATGCTTTATTATTGCATGATACTTTGATTATTGGCAAGTATTGATAGTGCTTTGTTGTTCATATGTCTTGCAGGTTATCTTTCCAGATGTTGCATTCAAATCACATCACCCAGCGATTAGTGGATTGATAGCGCAGTTGACTGATGCTGAGTCTACACATATAGCGACATTGGGTCTGAGTATGTTATGTGATATACCTGAGATCCAGGTAAATCATGATTTACTGTGCACATTGGTTGAGCATTTCCATTCAAAAATGAACACGTTCTATCTACCGCAGGGGGAGATGACTATCACTCCCGAGGACATATACAGGATACTGAGGATACCATTCGTTGGTACGAGAGTAGAGTATGAGACACAACCCTTGGTGGGCGTAGCAGCATTGAGAGAGGTTTTCCAGGATGACCTCATGATGGGCAGGGCTATTCCCTGGGAGGAGTTGATTGGGTCATATGGTCAGACCCACATATTATGAGTGGTATTAGCATCCTTCCTTGGATGCTACTTGATGCCAGACCGTGGACAGCACAGTTTAGAGTGCGGCTGGGGTAGGATGTTGCAGCTGATGGTAGATTGCTCGTGACATTACAGATGGGGCCAGTATATGCTAGTGCACATGTATCACGAGATGCATGAGGTCATCTACAAAGAGGCGAAGAGCATGGCCGCTGGCGTATTCGTTCTATAGATATGGGCATGGGAGAATCTTCCCATCACTAGGCCCATATGCGAGGATATGAGGTAGCCCTTGGAGCCTTACATATGCAGGTACAAAGGTACAATTACTCAGCCCACGCTAGGTAAGACAGATCAGTGGTGAGCACAACTTGATGACCTATCAACAGTTATATGGAGGCTGTGGAGGCTTACAAAGGCTTGGGATGACGCAACAGAGCAGCTAAGCCATATGTTCTGCCCCCGTGTGTTGATAGGACACACGATTACAGTGATGGAGCAATTTTTGCTGAGACGGGTATGGCGGCAGTTTAGGTAGCCACAGGACATTATGCAGGATTACATGGTGTATTATAGATTCATAGATGAGGTGAGGAGAGGTTGGGCTAGGACATTGAATCAGGGTCGGACAATGATAGAGGTTCGATCATTGGTACCAGCTCATTGGGACTATCTGAGAGATGTGGCAGATGCCAGTGTCACAGCCGAGTACAGGGAGCACTTTGTTATGCATCCCTTCCCTAGATTCATAGATCCCGTGGGCATAGCAGGGAGAGGATAGGTGGTAGCCCCACAAGTAGTACAGCCACAAGTACAGTAGGGACAGATGCCGCCACCACAGCAAGGTCCATGACCCAGGATAGTTTAGGTAGCGATCCCCTCTCGACAGATGGGGATGGATCCAGGAGCAGGTGGCAGTGGTAGTGGTAGGCAGTCCCAGAGATGGACTGCAACACAGTTAGATGAGCAGCAGGTGCCTCCACAGGAGGAGGCGCAGCAGGAGGATCTGATGCATGAGGATCAGCCTAGATAGGAGGCAGGATAGGAGGCAGTGTAGGACCCACAGCGGTGGATGCGAGAGAGAGTGAGGCAGCTCACCAGACAGGTGGGAGACCTTACCATACATGAGGTTGTCTGAGATGCCTGTTTGGTGGATCGAGACAGGGAGATATAGGATCTCTGGGAGGAGCTGCGTGAGTCATGAGAGGAGGTGCGCCATCAGTCATCGAGAGCAGCATACTATTATGTGGCATACATAGGTGCAGTGCCTGACGAGGCATCTTAGGTAGCGAGATTCTCTACTTATGCGAGAGCATCAGAGGGAGCACAGAGAGTGCCGCCTCTAGATAGGGCCCCACCTCCACCTCCGCCAGGTGACAAGGGAGAGGGCCAGAGCTAGACTGATGATAGAGATAGTAGATCACATGATATATCTGATGCATTGGCATTTTTTGTATGATTTCACCATTTTGAGATCGATCGTGCTCGAGTAACACCATTTTTGTAGTTGTATCAACACATGATATATATATATATATATATATATATATATGAGCTCATCTTTTTGGTATCATTGCATATTATCTTTTGTCTTTTATGAGATGTGTCATATATGCTTAGATGTGTAGAATGTATGCAAATGGATAAATATGTATGAAATGCACATGTATGAATGTAAAGAGGTATGTATGTAATGATGTGATGTAAATGAAAATGTAAATGCAATGTATGATTGATTATGAATATGAATATGTATATGGTACTAACATCTCATGTAGGATGACAAATGCTAACCAAAAGGATATGTGAATAAACGAGAGCGAGGATCGAACACCTGTACAGTCGTGATGAAACATGAACGATGAAGAAGAAGAACTCCCCAAAGTATGAACCCAGAAGAAAGCAATGAAGATAACACTGAATCATTGTCACAATGCAATTCTAGAATGAAAATGCAATCCTATGCTAGATGCAATATGAAGGTGCAATTCTAGGACATGGTTGTGAGACCCATCGTGTATTTATCATCATTGAGCATTTTTTGGAACATCAAAGTCGATACAACCATTACTGGTGCCACAATGCAACCATAAGGATATGAATATGACTTATTATTGGATAAAATGTAGGAAATGAACGTAAGCACCAGGGCACAAAAGCCAAGATGACATGAATATTGTTTCCAGTTAATGTTGCAAGAGTACACCAGTATCGAGGCATTCAAATCCAAGATAACCATGAGTGCAATCATGCGTAAACATACATATCAATAACAAGAAAACAATAACAAACATAGTAATAATAAGCAAAGAGATAGTACCGACCTCACCATGGCGTACAAATAAACAAGATCGAGGGATGTGAGGCTGTTCCACCTTATTGCGGGAGCTCTTATCACATACACCCTATTTATTTTTCGTTGTTGGATCATCGGGACTATGCCAACAAGCAGTAGACAAAGAAAATGTCAATGAAATCCATAAGAATAGACAGCATACAAAGAAATATTTAAGCATAGCTCATCCTGTTTCAAAGTTTTGCGAATGTGGATGTGTATGAGGTGTTGAAAAACACCGTTGTGCTTGTGCGTGCATTGTGTTTGAAAGTTATCAATAGATGTTTACGTTTGAGATATCTGATATGTGTTAAAAACACAGATGTGTCCAAAGATAGTGTTAAAAAACATTGTTATGATGGTGTTGAAAAACACCAGGTTGTGTCAGTAGCGAGTTGTCCTTGAGAAGTGACAAGAGTACTAATGCAAGTGTAAACCAGAGATATGATGAAATGGGGGACCCATGCCCCCAAGTAATGATGACTGACTTGATGTATGTTGCGAGGACAAATGAGATGTGATTTCCCCCAAGCGTATGGCCCTGAAGAAATGTCAAGTCAGGAGGGTTCGCAAAGGAACCAGAGTGTCACGAAAGTGACCAAAAGATATATACAAACTAAAGCATATAATCGTCAAGACTGAGTATCGACAGATAGAGCGTGTGAGAATAACTCCAACTAGAATGGATATGAGAAATCTTGATAGAATAGCAACAGTAGGCAGACGCAGTGGGAACCACTGGTGACTGACGCAAGAGAGATGCTCAAAATGAAGTGATCGTCGTATAAGCTATACATCAATAGGCAGACGCAGTGAGAATCACTGGTGATTGATGTGAGAGAGCCTCTCAAGAATAGAGAGCTCTGTATAAGCTAAGTGACAGTAGGCAGACGCAGTGAGAACCACTGGTGACTGTCACAAAATAGATCCAAAAGATGATAAGACAATGCCTCCAAGACTAGGAGGGTTGCCTTGAAAGTATAACCAGTTTCAAACCATGTGAGTTGGTGTCTTGACGGGAACTGAAAGCAAATGAAAGCAGGAAAGTAGGAAAGCAAGAATGCGGGAAAGAAAATGCATAAATCCAAGGGGTGTTGCGACAGATATGGCATTGTGAAACAAGAGGCGCCTGTTTACCAGGTTTTCACCTTCTTGGCAGAAATTCTTTTTTTTTTTTTTTTTGTACTTTTCAATTTTTTAATTTTTTTTGTATTTTTGGAATATATGATTTTTTTTGGAGATACATCAAAGTTCCTATCGCTAGGTTTTCACTAAGATGATCATTTTTTCAGGACTTTTTCAAATTTTTAGGATTTTTTCAGGACTTTAACATGTACATGAGCATATTGCAGATATCTCAGCTGTAGAATCTCTTCAAATGAAGAGCGTTGATGGGCTCTTTAAGTTGTTCTCCTTCAGTAGTAGAGAGTTGATAGGTGCCAGACCCGAATACTACAGTAATAATATATGGACCGAGCCAATTGGGTTCAAACTTGCCTTTCTGGACCTGATGTTGCTGATTTTTAGGGTTCTCTCTCAGAACAAGATCACCCGCTTGGAAGTCTCTTGGTCGGACGTTCTTGTTATAACTTTTAGACATCCTCTTTTGATATGCTCTCAGGTGATCGAATGCCACTTGGTGACATTCATCAAGTAATTCCAGCTCTTGTAGCTGAGATATTCTAGTATCTTCATCAGTGATGAGGCCCTTCAGAGAGACTCGTAAAGAAGGAATCTCGACCTCAATAGGTAACACCGCATCTACCCCATAAACCAATGCATAGGGTGTAGCTCCTGTTGGTGTTCTAATACTGGTCCTGTATGCCCAAAGAGATGGATTTATCCAGAGATGCCAATCTCATCTGGATTTATGTACTGTGTGGTGCACAATCTTAAGGATTGTTTTGTTGGAAGCTTCCGCTTGTCCATTACCTTGAGGATAATAGATGGAAGACCAATGTTGCGTGATTTTGAACTTGGAGCAAAGTTCTGTCAAATCCTTATTTTTAAACTTTCCCCCATTATCTGTGATAATCACCGAGGGTACACCATGCCTACAGATGATGTAATTAAGAATAAACATTGCTACTATTTTGCCACTGGCAATGGTGAGAGGGACTGCCTCCACCCACTTAGTAAAATAATCCGTACCTATAATGATATACTTATGTCCGTTAGAGGACGATGGGTAGATCTGACCCACCAAATCAAAGGCCCATTGTTGGAATGGCCAGAAAGTAATAAATGGAATCAGCTCCTTGGCTGGAGCGTGAATCAAGTTTCCATGTAATTGACATTGTTTGCAAGACTTGGAAAACTGTGTTGCTTCTTTCTCCATATCTGGCCAGTAGTAACTAGCTCTAATAAGTTTGTAGGCCAATGTCAGGCCATTAGAATGTGACCCACAGATGCCTTCGTGCACCTCTACTAATGCTTTTTTGGACTCATTGGGTTCTAAACACCTAAGGAGGGTACCCTCTAGACCACGTCTATACAAGTCATTCGCAATGATGACAAACCGTGAAGCACTGCGGATTAGGTGACGTTTCTCATTCTGAGAGTAAGTGTGCGGAATGATCTGGTCATGTAGGTAGGAGAATATGTGGTGGTAGCGAGATGAGTCATGTCCCATGACAGAATAGATCATCCAGGAGTCAGGGGAGTCATAGGCAGGGTAGCATAACGTCTCCACTAGGAATTCGTGTCAGAAATCATTTTCAGGCATTTGCAGCATAGAGGCAAGCGTAGCCATGGCATCTGTTGCTTTGTTATCTGCCCTTGAAACCTGTGAAAATGTGATGTGAGTGAATACTATTTAAGATCATAAACCATCCTTTTGTAGGGTATCAACTTATCATCTCTTATCTGATAGATGTCATTGACCTGATTGATGACCAATTGAGAATCTCCAAGAATATTCAGTTCATCCACACGCCACTCTAGGGCGATCTTCATATCGTTGATGAGAGCTTCATACTCAACAATGTTATTTGTGCAAGGAAACATCATTTTGTATGCTTTTGGTAATGAGTATCTTTGAGGTGTAATAAATAGGATTCCAGCACCTAATCCCTATTGGGTAAATGAACCATCAAATAACATAGTCCACGAGTGGCGTGTAAGCAATAAGATGGACTCATCTGGAAATTCTATATGCAATGGTTGTTGATTGACTAAAGGTGCCTCTGCCAACTGATCTGCTATCGCTTGGCCCTTAATAGCTTTTCTTTCAACATATTTAATATCGAACTCACAGAGAATCATGACCCATTTGGCTAGTCTACCTGTGAGGGTAGCTTTACTAAGAAAGTACTTCAAAGGATCAATCTTAGCAATCAAATGTGTGGTATGAGCCAACATATAGTTTCACAAATTTTGGGAAGCAAACACTACTGCCAAACACGCCTTCTCTATAGTAGAATATTTTGTTTCATAGGAGACCAGAGTCTGACTGATGTAGTAAATAGTTCTTTCTTTCTTGTGTTGATCTTCTTGAGCCAATAGGATGCCCAATGATGTGTTTGTAGTAGATATGTAGAGTATAAGTGGCTTCCCATGAATGGGAGGCATCAAGATAGGCGGGTTAGCAAGATATTTCTTGATTTGCGTGAACCCTTCATCACATTCTTTATTCCATTGGTAAGTCACACCTTTATGTAGAGTCTTTGTAAATGGTTGTGACTTATCCACCAGTTGAGAGATGAAACGCCAGATAGACTGTAGGCGGCCTTGAAGTCCTCTCATTTGTTTGATATTCTTAGGTGGCGGCATTTCCAGAATAGCTTGTACCTTTGCAGGATCTACTTCAATGCCCTTGGAAGATATGATATAGCCAAGTAGTTTACCAGATGTCACGCCAAAGGCGCATTTCTTAGGATTAAGTCTGAGACTGAACTGTTCCATGCGGTCTAGGATAGGTCCTAGATCATCAAGATGTTTGTTGCGCTGCATACTTTTAGCTAAAGTGTCATCCACGTAGTCTTCCATAGTTTTGTGCATCATATCATGGAATATAGTGGTAACTGCTCTTTGATATGTGGCTCCGACATTTTTTAGTTCAAAGGTCATGACATTCCAACAGAACGTGCCCCAAGCACATGTGAAAGTTTTTTTCTCTTGGTCCTCTGGTGCAATCTTTATTTGGTTATAACCAGAGAAAATGTCCATTAATGAGTACATTTCATATCCATCTATCATATCTACAATCATATCGATGTTTGGTAATGGGAAGTCATCCTTCGGCCATGCCAAATTTAGATCTCTGAAGTCGGTACAGACTCTTATAGACTTGTCATGTTTGGACACTAGAACAATATTGGAGATCCATTCTACATAGTCAATAACTCTGATAAACACTACTTTGAGCAATTTTTCCAACTCAGCTTTAACAAGTAGAGCTACGTGTGGATGCATCTTGCGAAGTTTTTGCTTGACAGGCTTAACACCTGGTGCAATGGATAGAGTATGCATGATTAGATTAGGGTCTAATCCAGGCATATCTGAATACTTCCATGCAAAGTTAATCTTTTTCTTCTGAAGAATGTGATGAATGCCTCTCTTTCAGCTACTGATAAGGATTGTGCCAAATGAATGATCTGTGGTTCTGCCTCTGTACCCAAGTTGATTGGTTGAGTCAGTTCAATAAGGACAGATGATCTTTCCTGAAAATGACTAGGAAGTGCATCAATTATCTCATCCTCGGGCACCTCAGAGAGGTTTTCACCCTTGGATACGTCATTTATTTTGACTAATTTTTGTCTCTGATTCTTCCACCAGGTGGTTTTCACCATCAGAGCGTTTATTTTTTTTCTTTTTATTTTGTGACTAAGATACTTGATATCAGCCTTAGTCATGTTAACACTTGCTTCTCTGGTAGGAGACATTATAGGTTTAACGGCGTGTAGGTAAAAAGCAAGAGCATAATCATTCTGGAATGAGAGGACTTTATTGGATGGGGAAGTGGAGTTCCAGTCTATAAGCTCGGGGTGGCGGAGTGAGAGAGGAGCGACGGGTTCAAGTGCGTTCACGGTATAGTCATCAAAGGCATGTACAAGTAAGTCAAGACCTAAGCTGATCTCATCCAAAGGTAAATTAGAATTCCTTTGATCCCTAACAACCGTAGTAGATGACACGTCAACACCTAGAGAGTCGGACTCATATGGCCCTACACTAGACTGTTCGCCTACATCGAGGAGGTTTTCATATGCACTTGTTGTATTTGTATCTCTATCAGAAGTGGTATAGGATAAGCTGTCAAACTCATATTCATGAGATTCTTTTTCATCATTAGCTCTCATGTCTAGAACGTGAGTAAAATCAACTCTTTGTCCCCAGCTGGGATGAGAGCGACCTAGAACTTCTGCTATAGTCAAAGGAGTACTTGTAGACACAGATACCTCAGTAGTGTTTATATCATTACTTGTCTCTTGTGTAGGGAGAAGTGGCTGGAATTCTTGATCATACCGCTCTTGAAAATGCGGTGGTATGTATACATCACCTGGATGACCAGGATTTGGAGGAAATACTGCTTTCCACTCTTCATAAGTTAATGGAGTGAGTGAAATAGTAGTGTCAGAATCATTGTCAGTGTCTACAGTACTGACATGTGGCACAAATTTATCTAGTTCAGCGAAGAATGCTGCTAGGTTTGGTGGAATAGGATAAGGAAATGTATCCTCATCGGAGCTATCTTTAGGTTTTGCAATTTGAGGTGTTTCTTCGGAGAGTGGTTTCTTGTCTTCTCTAGGTACAAACTTATTTATTCCCAATTGGAATGTGAGCTTTCGGAAGCCTATACCTGTAGAGTCGCATGTCATGTAACCAATAGCTTCAAGTGGTGCAATTAGACCCTTATGATTTGCACCTATGGGGCCATCCCCTTTATAGCCAAAGCGTTGCATAATAGATAAGCCTTTTCCATAATTCTCAGTTTGCATGTCATAAGGAGGAATTCTTTCAGAGTTGTCTTCTCCTTTGTAAATCCAAGCCTTAATGACTCTATTTTAAGCTTCTTCTTCTAATGGTACAGTGGCTTGTACAAAAGTACCACCATACTTCATTGGAGGTGAAACCATAGAAGGTTTAGTTTTCTCAGAAAGTCTCCCAAAAGAATGGGGAGACAAAGGCAAAGATGTGATGGATAATACTGGTCCAATCTGATAACCTCCCATGTCAGTTTCTTTGAGATTCAAGTTCTTTTCCATCTCTTTTAGTTTATCTTCAAGGATTTCAACAGATTCCCTATTAGTAGGCACAATAATGTCAGTAGTTTTAGTGAGGGCGTTGCAATCATAGCTTGTGGTTGTAGGTATAGTCACCTTAGAACCTTGAAATGGGAACTTGATACACTGGTGATATGTAGAAGGGACAGCTTGCATTTCATGAATCCAAGGTCTTCCTAGTAAGATGTTGTATGCTAGAGGGATATCAAGGACTTGACAGATAACATCACGTTCAACGGGACCAACTCGAATTGGAAAAATAACTAAACCCTTGGATTTATGTTCCTCTTCATCATAAGCTTTAATGGTTATCTTTTTGTGAGCATCAATGTGGTCTTCGCCATAGCCTAACTCAATAAGGAAACTAGCAGAGCAAATATTTAGGCCAGCGCCATTATCTATGAGGACACGGCAAACACACTTGGGACCAATCATGACTTCAATGTGCAAGGGATTATTATGCGGGTGACTCAAATAATGGTCATCTTCTTCAGAGAAAGACAAGTAATGTGGGGAGATCAAGTGACCTACCATAGATTGAAACCGGTTGAGATCAAGATCTTTTGGGACATTAGCCTCAATGAGGGCTTTGTCCAGAATTTCCCTATGAGCAGGGGAGATTTTTAGGAGCTCAAAAATAGTTAT
>MU223483.1:1034702-1051534 GCA_018584345.1 Thuja plicata
ATCTGATATCCATGCCTTGATGGTAAAACAATTAATGCTTACAATGAGTCATGCATTGGATAAAACAATTAAATGCATAACTAACTCCATATAAAAATATTAAATGCACACAATGTCAGCCCAAAAAGCTTATACAAGTCAGCTGGATCACTTATCCTTGATGTTTGTATCATTCCTTACAAATATACAAAAACTATCTTGCTCGGCACTTAGATTTTTTGTTGCTCGACATTTAACATCTTTGTCTCTACTCAGCTCGGCAATGTAACTAGGCATACTGAAAACTACTTGGCAATGTTGCTCGGTCTTACATAGTTTTATCTCGGCCACAGTGATAGCCAACTAAAATTTCCTAATGAAATGACTAAGTGTTGGTCACTAATCATCAACATAACTTACAGATTAACAATTATGTCAATCCTCCAATCACAAAATTGAATATAAATAAAATGTAAGGTTCTTAGGTGAAAACTGAAAGGAACCTTCCAACCATAAAATAGTAAAAATAAAGGATGTATTTGTAGGTGAAAACCTCCTTGAGGTGCCTGAGCATGGAGATATTTAAATACTCCCTATCAGGGAATAACAATCACTACTCTTGGAAAAGAAGATATAGACCATCAACATAGGCACTGAAGAGACCAAAAGGATAATTCACCTAGCAAAGTATTTAATATCAGAGGAAAGAGAATAGTTCATACTATTCTTCAAAGACATGAAAATCAACTTTTCTTGGTCACACTCTAGCATTCCTGGATTAGATCTAGAAATAGTGCTTCATTATCTACCGTTGAAACCAAGGGAAAAACCTTATAAACAAAATCTCTAGAAAATTCATCCAAAATTAGCACTACTAGTCAAAGCAGAATCAAAGAAAATTTTAGATGTAGATTTCATAAGAGCCATCAACTATACTGACTAAATCTCTAATTTTCTACCTATTTCCAAACCCAATGGAGATATCATAATCTGCATAGACTTGAGGGACCTAAACTTGGCATGTTTAAAGGATTATTTAACTTTACCTAATATCAACATAATTGTTGACTTGACTTCTAGGTACAAAATGCTATCACTCATGGATGGATTCTTTGGGTAAAATTAAATTAAAAAAATTATCACCAAAGGATCAACACAAGACAACCTTTACTTAATCTTGGGGCACCTACTACTAGTGTGTCATGCCCTTCGGTTTTGAAAATGTTGGTGCCACATATCAAAGATCCATGACTACTATCTTGCATGATATGATGCAAATAACAATGAAGGAGTACATAGATGAAATATTAGCAAAGTCATTGGAAAGGAATCTGCACCTATCTGTATTAGACCCCATGTTTGATAGACTTCAAGAATGCAAGGTTAGATTAAACCCCTAAAAAGTGTCTTTGGGGTCACTTTAGGCAAGCTATTGGGATTCAATGTCTCACATAGAGGATTTGGGATACACCCTAAAAAGGTTCAATAAATAATAGAGATGCGTCCACCAATAAAACTCAAGTACCTAATAAGTCTACAAGGTAGATTACAATCAATTAGAAGGTTAATCTCATAGCTGGCAAACAAGTACCATCCATTCCAATATCTAATTCAAAAAGGCATAAATTTTGAATAGAAGGAAGAGTGTTAGAATGCATTTCAAATATTAAAATACAATATTCTTTTGGCACCAGTATTAAACTTTCCTATTCTAAATCAACCTCTATTAATGTACATTTCAGCTACAGAGAACTCACTAAGGGCACTATTGGCCAAAAATGATTCAGAAGGAAATGAAAGGATCATAAACAACATTAGTTAGACACTTGTAACTTATGAGCTCAACTATACTAATATTGAGAGAGCATGTTTGGATGTATTTTTTGCTTCACATAAAATCAAACACTACATTTTGATTCACAAAATGATCCTAATTGGTAAGATTGACCCAATAAAATATTTTTTGAGCAAAGCAACATTGACAGGGTGACTAGCCAAATGGTTCATAATCCTAAGAAAGTTTGACTTAGACTATGTAGATAGAAAATATATAAAGGGCCAAGCTATTTTAGATCAAATGGAAGATGCCCCTATACCTTGAAATCATCTCATGTTAATAGAATTCCTAGATGAAGGCATATTTTCTTTAGAAGAATACAAGTAGTGGAAGTTATATTTTGATGGCTCTCATAAATAGAAGGGATTAGACATTGGTATAGTCTTCATCACTCTTCAAGGAGACTCTATTCCTATATCTTACAAGATAAAATTTGATTGCACAAACAACATTGTCATTTATGGTGCACTCATCATAGGTTTAAAGACCATAGTTCAATTGAAGATCCAACATATACACGTATATAGGGATTCTTAGTTGATAATAAACCAAGTAAATAGAAGTTACAACAAAAAGGATAAAAATATGATTCTATATAAGGTCATGGAAGAAGATGTTAAGCAATACTTTGATAAAAAATCATTTGAGAGAATCTCCGGAATCAGGAACAAGGCAGCGGGTTCCATGACCAATGTAGGATCTTTGTTAGACATGCCTCCCAAAGTGGCACATTGCAATATATTGTTCAAAAAACTCATGGTCTCTACCTAAAAATTCCCCACATCTAAGGTTGTCTATGAAATTGTCATTCTCAAATCCCCATGGTACCAAGAAATCTATGCTAACCTAACAAACTAAATAATTCCCCCTAGCCTTTCCTACAACCAAAAGAAGTCCTTAATACGGAAAGCCTCTTGTTATGTCATCGTAGCCAATAAAGTCTATAGATTTAGTCTAGATGGAAAACTCTTACGATGCCTCAACTTAGAAGAAGCACAAACAACATTACTAGAAGTACACGAGGGTATTTGTGGTGCCCATTCTAGTCATTTAGCCTTAGCTAAAAATATTTTGATAATTTGTTTCTATTGGCCCACTATGGAGACTGATGTCTATAAATTTGTGTAAAAGTGCAACAAATGTCAAGTACATAGTAATCTCATCCATGAAACAGCTTAGGAGTTGCAGCCACTCACTTCACTATGGCCTTTTTTGCAATGGGGGCTTGATCTCGTTGGCAAGATTCACCTACTATCCTCTTACAGTTATAAATAAAACATTACAACCACTCAATATTTTATGAAGTGGGTTGAATCTATCACAATCACCTATACAACCAGAAAATAGATTTAAAAATTTATCTTACACTATATCATAAGTCGGCATGGAGTGCCTCAAGTTATTCTATGGGTAATGGTACTCTATTAAAAAATAACACATTGACAAAATTTGTGATAAGTTCCACATCCACAAACACTATTCTTCATGCTACTATCCATAGAGTATCAACAATGTGGAGGCATCCAATTAAACCATTCTAAAAATCCTAAAAAAGATAGTAAATAACGTTGGTTGGGACTAGCACCTCCAACTAAATCCTACCCTATGGGCATATCACACTAGTTTTGTACACCCATAGGAGCCACTCCATATTCACTTGTTTACAGTATTGAAGTTATCTTGTAAATTGAGGTTGAGCTCCCATCACTATAAGTATTCCTTCATAATATCATTTTTGATGAGGAAGATTATGTATCTAGACTACAAGAGCTATAATTTCTTGATGAGAAGAGACATAATGTATTAACCCATTTGCAGGCGTACCAACAACGTATTTTTAGAAGCTAAAATAAAAAATTTAGTCTGATCCTTTGAAATTGGAGACTTGGTACTCATGGAGAATCAAATGGAAAGAGAGAAACCAGCTAAGTTTGAACCTAATTGGTTGGGTCCCTACATCATCACAACAGTCTATGGGTTCAAAGCATATCAAATATCTACTTCAAAAGGCCAGCCTCTATCATACCCCATCAATGACTTACATATGTATAAGTACTATACATGACTCTTAGAGGAGGCTTATTTCAAAAATGTGAAAAATACAAAAGAAATTATAAAACCAACAAAATGGTTACCTTGATGAAAACCTAGCAAACGGGCATCTTGTGTGACACAAAAATAGAAACACAAGAGAAATAAATTCATCCTATGGCAAAAACCACTTATGTGGTGCCTTGGGAAAGTAGCATAGTGAAAATTGAGAAATCCACCACCATGTTTAAGGATTAATGCTCCATTATCTATCATCACTCCACCTTGATATCACTTTTCACTTCACTCCATATTTCATAATAAAAAAATCCTTCATCATCTACTCGTGGATTTAAATTCATTAGTTTTCCTTAACATTTTCCATCCAGTCATTGATTCAATTCATGTCCATTCCACGATAAATTGTGTAGTCCATCCTTACTACTAGAATCACAATGTCATGATCCATCAATGTCCTAAAAAAATTTGAAACATCAAAAAATGTCCTGAAAAATTCTTAAAAAATTAGAAAATGAACTTTAAAAAATCAAAAAAATCAAAAATATCCTAGGAAACACCATAAACATCGCAATAAGTCCTGAAAAAATTGTCAAATTAATTTTTTTTTAAACAACTTGAAAATTTTGTAATAAAGTCTTTCTGCATAAATTGTTTCTTTCACATTTCAAACAAGCATTGAATGATGTCATATATCAAGTCTAATTTCAACAAGACCAAGTCAAAATTGTCAACTAGTCAGCATGTCCTCAATCAAACTGACAAAACTTTCTTATCTATCAATCAAGTCAGCATGAAGTCTTTTGTCAAAAGATCATATTGTCTTATACAAAGGATTAAAGTGCTCAAAACTAGACAAGTCACTCTAAAGTGGGGTATCTCATTCTTGAAACCTGACATCATCATCAATCGTCAATGTCATTGTCAAACAACTACAAAAATATAGACACTTAATCAATATGGTTGTTAACTTTTTGGTCGTCAATTTTTTCTTATTATGTCTTGTTTTTTGGAAGTCATGTTCCTATGCATCTCCAGGATATCCACAATTGATTAGATATTTCAGGATGGTTCATGATTTATTAATCTTATTTTTTTTTGTGGGATGTTTTCCATGAAGTATTAAAAGAGCATTTTAGGTGTCTATGGTAAGAGCCTTCACATCTACATACAATATCTAATTGCAGAACATGTTGCAATAGATAAATTGGTTGTGATATGTCACACATACCTCAACTCCTAATGCCCAAACTAGATGAATTGGACAACATTCCTTGTCTGTTCAAAGTGACTATTAAAAAAGGCAAGGGGATAAGTATACCTAGATTGTTCATATCTGCATATGATAATATCTAATTTTTATATAATAACGTGGCTCAATGATGAAATAAATTTCTCAAATAATTTGAAATTCAGTGGTGGTTAATGAAATTGAAGGTTTCAATCAGGATTCACCCTTATTCTCTTGTCTCCTAATTTTTTTGTTAGTACTAACAATTCTCTTAGTTAGTCCTAACAAAGTCTTAATGATAGATTATCATGATATAAAAAAATATTTCATCTTGCATTCATAGCATGTTAATATGCATATATCATGAAGAATATATCATAGTACATGTAATACAATTCATTTGTACATCATATAAATTCATATAAAATATCAAACTCATTAGGCATAGTCTATCATCATATCTACATCACATTTAAAGTCATATGCATGGTCCCATAAGTCGTATCATTAAGTCTATATGAAAACACAAAAACATAGCTGCATAGATACATCAACATGACATGACATCATATAGGAAGAGAATATCATGCATCCATTACAAAGACATAATGTAGGAGGATATAATGAATATGTACATCAGCATAGCATCATAGGCATCATCATAGAAAGTAAACATACTATGTACATCATAATCATCATAAAAATAAGATCATCCCTAATCTAAAAGCATCAATAAAGTCACCCAAGTCAACCTAATACATAAAATCAAAACTAAAATGAATCTATGCTATCCACGTTTACACACATGTTAAAATGTAAAAAAGAATCCATTCCATCATCTACATTCATTACATTTTACAAATAAATAAATCAAGTGTGTCAAACCAAGAATCAATAGGCGACTAGGTTAGTAAACACAATTAGCAAGAATTTGCAACGAATCACTATTCTAAGTGTGCCTAATTATATCATTAGGTGTGTAGATTCATAGGTCTAAGTGTGTCACTTCTGTACTATAAGTGTGTCAGAGTAAACCTTAAGTGCATCTTGATTGAACTAATATATTGTTAGAATAACTGAGAGGGGGGGTGAATTAGTGGCCTTAAAAATAATTCCAATAATCCAACCAAAACTTATATCTTAAATATAATACCTTCAGTTAACTTTTTTTCCTAAAATATGTATGCCTTATGTAATTCTAACAAATATATACTACTCGGTAAGATATATTGTTTATCTTTTTCTAGCCTTTACCGAGTAGCAGCAATTAAACTTAGTGTTTACCAACGAATCTAGTTTTAGTAATGTGTAAAGAAAACAATCAATATAATGAAAGAATTACACATTTGACACATGGATTTTAATGTGGAAACCCTATTAAGGGAAAAACCACTTGGGATCGGTAACCCAAAATTTTCACTCTTCTTAAGTGATCTTGGTGAAGAGCCAACCCAATTAAAGGTTAAAAATACAGTGTTAAGTGTGACCTTGTTAGAGGATTCAAAATTAACAGTTTGTCTTTTGACCTAGCATTCACTATGTTGTCAACAAGAAAACCTATTGATACTCTTGAGCATCTCAATACAATAAGGATGGTTAAATGCCACTGAGTTAAGATATTTTCTGAATCAATGGTTAAAATGAAATAGTAAATGATTTGTTCAACAATACAACTTTAACTTGCAGATTTTTAGATCTATTGTTAGTCCATAATACCTCTTTGATCAATATGATCTTTGATTCCATTGCTCCCCTCTTTGTTCTTTTTTTCTCAGTGAATGCTTTGTCCTTTGTTGCTCGGTGTCTTCAGAATTCTTAGCTCTGTTCTTCAACCTGTATGATCATATCTACATGAATACTTCTATCTTCACCAGAATTATATTCATAATTCCTCTTCTTCATAATTAATTACTTTTTTCTTTATATAGACATGATTTCACCATTCAATATTGTTGTTTTCATCATAGATCACTTTCTTGATTCGTAAAGCTAGTCATGCTTTCTTTAATCCATAAAGCTCTCCTTTAGATTTATTCCACAAATCTCTCCTTGTTATCTGTGCTTTAAATCTCCTTTTTGTGTTTAGTTCAACTAATCGTTGAAAATAAAGCAACCAATCAGTTAACTCTAAATATATCTCCTTCCAGCTAAGTGTTTTTTCATTCTCTATCTTCAGTTCTGATCAGTGATAAACTTTAGTTATCTCAATCATTGACTCCAGTAGTCCTTGGTAACAATGTCAATTCTCTCGGTGACCACTCTAGTTATGCTCGGTTACTACAGTGCTTGGTATACACTATGAGCTACTCAGTGTTCTCTGTCCATCGATGTGCACTGTCGGTCGGTGTTTATTGCCACTTGGTGTACACTGGCTTTTTATGTTTTACCGATAACATAAACTTTGTCTCTTCAACTCTTGAATTATATGAAAATATGTATATGATCAATCAGATTATATCAAGTTGACATCAATGACAATACAATACATTAACTGATTTAATGTCTTGCATTCAATTTTGCATCTCAGTGATCATCAACTTATCATCTTCAAACATTTAATCAATTATAGTTCATCAATCTCTCCCTTTGGCATTGATGAAGACATACTATGAAATGTGTAGTATGAAGCATGCCATATCATACCAACTTATTGTACTATAACCAATTCAAATTTATGATTCTTGGTAACCTCTTCTAGCTTATATTTGATTCTTGCAGAGTGTTTTCCCTTTCTTCATTCCCTTCAATGGATAAGTGTAGCAATTATGTCTTCTGCTTATGTCTCTCCCTTTGTTGTAGAATCTCTTCTCCATTTTCTGGATAGATATGCAGTATGAACTTTCTTCAATTCTCACCCTTTGATGGATGGTTATTTATTTCTCTGATATTTTCTCTCCCTTAGGCTGATGTTCTTCTCCTCGATGGATATTTATCTTCTCTTTTAATCTCTCTCCCTTTGTGTGATCATGATAGATATTTCATTGAATACTTCTCTCCCTTTGATAGAAATGCCAAACAAAAATATATTAATGAAGCTCCTTTCCATCAGCAATATACCTTTGTAGTAGCCAAAAATTTCTCTGGTGTGTGGTTCAGATAAGTACCTTCTTGTACTGATATATCATTGCAATCCATATCTAGCTTGCATCAACATGATTGATCTTCTGATATAGTGTAGGCTAATTCAGCCTCCAAGTCATCTTAGTGACCAGTAGACAAGGGTCGAACCCCTAGTTATTCCTCAGGTACTCAAATGTATCTTTTGGCAGTGGTTTTGTGAATATGTCTACTAATTGTTCTTTGTATTGTAGATATTCTAGTATCCCCTCTTTCTCTTGTACTTTTTCTCTCAAGTAATGATACTTAATAGCTATGTGATTTTTTTTAGCATGCATTACAGGGTTCTTTGAAATATTGATAGCACTTGTATTGTCACAATAGATAATTATTGGTTCAAGAATTTATTCATTCATACCTTTCAACAATTTCTTGATCCATGCAATGTTAGATCAATTTGTAGCAACAGCTACATATTATGCTTATGCAGTTGATTGTGATATGCATCCTTGCTTTTTACTTATCCATGTGACAAGTTTGTCACCCATAAAGAATGCTCCTCCAATTGTGCTCTTTCTATCATCTATGTTTCCAGCCCAATCAACATCGGTATAAACTTGTAGCTCAAATTTTCCTTTTTAACTATACCACAAACCATAGTCTTCAGTATTCTTCAGATATATCAAAATTCTTTTAACAACAGTCATGTGTGATTCATTAGGATTAGCAGAGAATCCGTCAACTATACCAACTACCTGTTCTATATCTAGTCTAGTGTGTACAACATACATTAGTTTTTCAATCATAGATCTGTATAAGTTCTGATTAACCTTGGTTGTCTTGTCTTCCTTTGTCAATTTTCATTTGGTTTCCATAGGTGTTCCAACTGGTTTGGAGTCATCCATCTTGAATATCTTCACAAATTCTTTGATGTATTTGGATTGTGTGATGTAGATGCCTTCATCTTGTTGTAGAATCTATAGACCAAGAAAAATTTTGATCTCTTCAAACATTGACATCTCAAATTATTTTCTCATTTCATCAGCAAATGAATTTCATAGCATATCATTACCTCCAAATATGATATCATCAACAAATATCTCAGCAATCATAATCTTATCATCAGTATCTCCTTTCAAATACAAATTATTGTTATCACTTGTTCTAACAAATCCAATACTAATGAGATAAGAGTGAATTATTTCATACCATGCTTTTGGTGCTTGTTTCAATCCATACAAGGCTTTGTGTAGTCTACAAACCATGTTCCTCTTGTTAGGATCAACAAACCCTTCAAGTTGTTCAATGTATACCTCCTCTTCTAGTATTTTATTCATAAATGCAGATTTGGCATCCATTTGGTATACTTTTAATCCTTTAAAAGAAGCATAAGAAAGTATAATACTTACTCCTAGTCTAGTAATGGGTGAAAATGTTTCTCCATAGTCAATACCTTCTTCTTGTGCATACCCTTTGCATACCAGTCTTGATTTGTTCCTTGTGACTTCTTCATTCTCATTCAGTTTGTTTCTGAATATCCATTTGGTACCAATGACATTTTTATCACTCAGTATAGGTACTAATGTCCATGTTTTGTTCATCTCAATTTGTTCAATCTCTTCATTCATTTCACTCACCCATTCCTGATTCTCAAGTGCAGTATTAGCAGAGTTGCTCTCAAAATCACAAATCAAACATCTAGTGTTAAGTGACTTACTTATTGTTCTCATTCCAGCTCTTTTTTCTTCAATGATCTACTCCTATGGATGGTGTCTTCTGACATATTTAGCAAGTACAGGTTAAGATCTTTGATCATCATTTTGACCTTCATTTTGATCTCCATCGCTTGGTTCAACATTGTGAGCATTTTCCTGATTCTCGGTGTGTGCAACCTATTGCTCGGTTGCATTGTTCTGTCACTCAGTAGCATTACAATGTTGCTTGAACAGAGTGTCAGGTTCATCAATGTAGACAAAAAAATTTTAATCTTTTGGTTCCTGCCTTATTTCCTCATCATTTTTCTCAACAAATTCATCCACTTTAACATTTTCACGTTCAATGATTTTGTTAGAAGATTTGTTAAGACATTTATAAGTTTTGCTCTTGGTCGAATATCCTATAAATATTTCGTCATCACTTTTAGAGTCAAGATTTCCATTTCTGTAATATTTTAATATATAACATTGACTTCCAAAAATTCTAAAGTAACTCACATTTGGTGTGTATCCATACCATAGCTCATAAGGTGTCTTATTGGTGTCTTTCTTCAATTGAACTTGGTTTAATGTATAGACAACAATACTTACAGCTTCTCTCCAAAATGTTTGTGTGATGCCTTTTTCAATATTTAGTGTTTTGGCACAATAAAAAATTGATCTATTTCTCCTTTCAACAATCCCATTTTTCTATGGTGTTCTCGGTGCAGAAACCTATCTTTCAATTCCATGCTCATTACAAAAGTTAGTGAATTCATCATAAATAAATTCTCCTACTCTATCTGATCTTAAACATTTTAGTTCCTTTCTACTTTGTTTTTCAACTTTAGCTTTATACCATTTGAACATCTTAAATGCTTCATACTTCTCTTTTAAGAACATGACAGTCATCATCCTAGAATAATCATCAATAAATAGAACAAAGTATGTATCACCATAATAGCTCTTTGTTCTCATTGGTCCACATAATTCAGTATGGACTAACTCTATAATAGCATTAGATGTGTATGTTTTTCTCTTGAAACTATACTTTGTCATTTTTTATTTTTGACAATTCTTGTACATGACATGGTTAGTCTTTGACATACTTGGTAAGCCTCTTACTTTTCTTTTCTTTCTTATCATAACCATGTTGTCAAAATTCAAATGACATAACATTTTATGCCACAACAAAACCTCTTCATTTCTAAGAACTAGGGAAATGGTCAATGTTACAATAAGGATTAAATCCTTCTTCTCTTCAAGACTTAGGCTCAAGAAGCCTAACCCATGGATTCACTTATTCAAAGAATCACTAAAAGATCTTGTATTCTGCAACATAAGACATGATATGTATGCTCTTCAATAGAAAGTAAATGTGAATTGATTTTAATGGATTGGTGATTAAAACTACAAGACAAGTAAGGACCAGTGCCTTATCTATTGGGCAACAAAATCAAGTGAATACACTTTCCCAAAAAACTCTCCAATTCCAAACACACAGAAACCAAGTGAAGTGCCTTACAAATAACTCTTCTCAATCCAATACCCAAACATCAAATTCATATGCACATCTTAAACCCTCAGATTTTTCCTCTAAGAATTAATCTCTCCTTAAAAGAAACTCAAAAATAAGCTCACATCTACCTTGTAACTAGTGCATTAAAATGCCTTATAGATTAACACACAAGAATTAAAACAATACATACAAATACATCAACAAATATTGTACAGGGATTCCATTATTCTTTATTGAAAAATCATCTAATTCCATACATTTACAAGACAAAGTAACTCATAAAATAAAGACTCAAGAGTCAGAAAGCTTTCCAGCAGTGTCAGTTTTTCAACATCTCTGTTCCAATGGAGAAAAATCCAGATATAGGAGAAACAGAGAAAACCATTTCAATCACCAACACCTGTCTGTCCTCGAGAAAATATCTTCCTCATGAAAATCTGATTTCTTCATGTTCCAACTGCTTCTTCTAGGAAAACACTTCCCGTGAATGCACATCTCACTTTTAACATAAAGATTTTCACAATCTTCAACTTCCTCCTTTCCCCTCAAAATTTAAAAAAGATCTTAGATATTTACAAAAACAAGTTCAATCCTATGCAGATTTACTATATTCTGCATTTTACATAATTTGATTTCTTTAATTTTTGCATTTTACATCTATGTGATTTGGGCATTTTAAATATTTATGCACACTACTTTACCTTTGCACATTAATCCACCTTAGCATCTCCTTATTCTGCATTTTCTGCACTTTATGCCCAGAGTCCACCAAAATTTTCCATGTGGAAATCTTTGATTCATTCTGTGAAACCACCTGGGTGCCTATGTCATCTTCTCTACCTAGCCTGCCACCTATATGGGTGCCACATGTTGCTTGGTCTCTTGGCCTGCCACCTGTTTGGGTGCCACATGTCGCTTGGTCGTGCTTCCTCAATGGGTAGATCTCATGCATCTTCCCTTTGAGGGATCGCAACAGTTGTCCATCTCTTGCACCTCAGGAAATGAACCCATATTGGATGCCTTTGTTGCCATATCACCTGCCAAGTCAATCATGTGGGCCCCACCAAAATATTTTATGATTGTTGTCACCCATCCACCTGGCACACACTTTGAGACACCTTCTACACACACATCTAGAGCCTCCTAGTTCTTCTCTTCATTTTAGTATGTTTGGCCTTTTTCTCTTATACACCTTAAAGTTCATCTATGGGATGAATGTGGGACTAATCTCCATTCAAGTTTTAAAGTCCCTTTCATTTGGGTGCTCAAAATATTGGGACCCACCACATATGCAATTCTCCATCCAAGGGGCCTGCCATAGGCCTCTTGGTCTCTTATTCATTTTAGTATGCAAGTGTCAGACTACTTAAACATTATAAAAACACCACTCACAAGAAATGTGTGATATTTAACTCACAGTTTCTTTTAAAACTTTAACTCCTCTTTGTCACGCGCAGGCCTCTTTGAAACTAGCATAGGGTCTCTGCTGTTAAATTAGCATGGGCCTCCATTCATCATGCTCTTTACGTAGCCCTTTACCCTATAATCCCTACGCAGCCCTCCATCATTTGCAATGCGCTGGTGGGTCAAAGGTTTAATGCACAACCTCTTTTGTTCTGCTGCATAGACAGCTTAGCCAATACACTTGGCAATGGCATGTTATTCTGAGTTTTGTTTTTAATTCCCATGTGTGGGCTTCTCTGGTTGATTATGTCAGCCATTTTTCTTAGTTTTGACTCCAATATTCTCCTTTATGCATTGCATAATGCATGTGCTTTTCTGTTTGTATTTAACATTGGTAGTTTACAAGTTTTCAAAGTCTACTAAACACTGTCCACACACTGGTTATTCTTTCTTCTTACTGATTTGCATAAGACTTCACTTATACCTCTACACAATCCTTGGATTGGCACATGCACATTGTATATGGATGAAAGTTTATTTAAAAAATGGTTTTACTTCCCTTCATTGCATGGGTCCTCTACTATTCAATGTGATGGTCTACTGCAGACTCCACCTCATGTATTATGCATGCTTTTGTTCATTGTTTTGCATAGGTATTTTTGTTAACACACCTACCATTTGGAATAGCTTGCAATAATAGCTCTCTCCCACTCTCACATTTAGCGCAGATTTCTCCTCTACTCCAGTGCATGTTAATACATTGTGCAAATCTTATTTTCTTCAACACTCTTCTATGCAGACTTTGAGTTCAGTTTACACTTGCCAATGGTTATTTGCCTTAAGTTTTTTATTTCCCCCTTATGCTTATCTCCCAGTGTTGCATGTTGCACTTGTCATTTTTTAAAGTTTTAATGAACTTTTGCAGGGTATCTTCCTGATGACATGTAACTAATTGAATTTTTGATAATGTTAAGTTGAAAGATAAGGCAAGGAATTAAATTAGTTAATTTATTGTATTGTCATTGATGTCAACTTGATCTCATATGTATGGTCATGTACATAATGCCAAAGACTTTAGAGAACCAAAGGAACCAAGGTTATGCTTTCAGAAATACATAAAAGTCATGTATTCACTAAGTGAAAAACAACACCGACAGAGTGCACACAGACAGAATAACAAAGATGAAGAGTCACAGTGATACCCAACAATCAGAAGAGTAGTGTTACCCGACGAAGCAAAATCGTAGAGTGCCCGATGAGAAAATTTAGAAGGTTGCCCGATGAGAAATAACACAAGGTTTCCCGATGGGTAAAATTCCAATGATGTCTAATGAACGGAGATCATGAATCTAACTAGAGTTTAACTGAGAAATCAGTCAGTTGTCACTGACGACTAACTACAGTGGTGACCGACAGAATAGAGAGTTCAGAAAATGATAAAATATATAGCTAGCAGAGCTAAAAATAGACTTAACTAGTTGTCTACTTTGTTTTATTAGACCAGAGATAAATGATTGATTTAAAGATGATTTGTATAGTTGGCAAGAAGGTATATACAAGACAAACCAAGGGTTATGCTTTAAATCTAATTGGCTGGATTATTTATCATGCCAAGAATCAAGAATAAAGAAACAATGAATATTATGTCTATATAAGAGACAAGCTTAATTCATTTATGAATGGGATTAAGGGGAGTGAATAAAAAGAGGATGCTGAAGAGAAACTGATGAAGAAAAACTTCATGCAGTTTTGATCAAACAAGCTGAAGGAAGAGCTAAGGAATTCTACAAACCCTGATGAAGAGTGAGCACAACATCACAGAGAAGAAAGTATGGAGCACAAGGATTGAATTGATACATTGGTCAGAGAGGTAATGTACTTAAATAAATCTAAAAATATGAAATTCAAAGTCACAATATGAATAGGTCATAGTGTTTTAGTTTAACCATTGAAGCATCAAGTCTCTTAACCAAGCAGGACTTAGTAGTATTCTATATATTGAGGTACATCTCAAGGAGTGCCAAAAAGGTTGATTCATGAAAGTAGCATTGGACTTTCCCGATACGTAGACAGTCTAAGAAGGAGGTTGATTCAAGGATGGTAGCAATAGATGCCCAATGCTAAGTGACAACCTCTATGTATAAAATCCTCTAACAAGGTTGCACTTAATAGTGTGTTTGTAACCTTTAACAGGGTTGGCTCCTAACAGGGCTCACTTCAGAAGAGTGAAAATTTGGGGTACCGGTCCCAGTGGTTTTTCCCTTAACAGGGTTTCCACATTAAAAGTCATGTGTTATGTGTGTATGATTCATTTCTTTACTGGCTTGCATCTTACATAGCTAACTTTGGATCAATCGGTATACTCTTCTTATTTATTGAGTTTCGGTAAATAGCTATACTACTTATCGGTAATCAAGAAAGAATAAGGATTGACAAAGAAAACCTACAAACAAGTAATCATTATTATTATTTCATGGAATTCATCTTGTAGGGACATAATAATCTGAGGTTTATTGATTGGTGGTTAAAGTTTGAAGGATAGATTTTTGAGGCCACTGATTCACCCCTCCCCCCCTCTTAGTTATTACTAAAAATTGGTATCAAAGCTTGTGTGCTTAGAAAGGAAGGTTTCAATACCTAAGCCAAGATCACAAGATGAATAGATGAGATGTTCCCAAGTTTAACAAAGACAACTTTGCTACATGGCAAAGCAGGATAAGAATCCACTTATCAGGTATTGGTAATGATGTTACTCAATTCCTAGATACTGAATATGTGTTGCCCATAGGAGTATTGACAGTAGATCAATTGAGATAGAAGTATGAGCACAATTACATGGTCATAGAGCTTTCTTCCTCACTCTATGATGCTAAATTTGAAGATGTCAAAGATTGCAAAACTATAAAGAAGATGTGGGACAAACTAAAGCTTGTACATAGAGGTGATGCAAATTTTCTAAGAGAAAAGGAAAAAAGCCTTAGAGGAAAGTTTGATAATCTCATAATGAAAGGAGAAAACATCACACGGTACAGCACAAGAATTAAAGAAGTAGTCAATGCTATACGAGGAGTTGGAGGTACACTTGAAGAGGAGACAGTGGTAAGTAAAATCTTAATAACCTTACTGCCTATATATGCTATTAGAGTTTTTTCCATTCAAGAAATGAGAGTAGTAGAAAATAATATAGTTACTCTTCATAGCTTAATTGGTAGACTAATTTCATTTGAGATGAACAACTTTGATAATAGTGTCTTAACAAACTTAGAATCTATATTTAAATCTTCTATGAGAATAAGCAAATCATGTCATAGACACACATCTAGAAGAGATAGTGAAAGTGAAAGTGAAGAAGAAGATCTAGATGAAATAGAAGCACTTATGGCTAGAAGAATGCAAAGAGGCAAAGGTAAATACAAAGGCAAGCTACCACTTGTATGATTTAATTGTAAAGAGCTCTGACACTTTTCTGCAAGATGTCCTAATAGAAGAAAAAATGATAAAGTTAATGACAAATATTTTAAGAAGAAATCTGACAGAGGTGATAACAAATATTACAAAAGTTACCGATAATAAGAAAGAAGATATACCTGAGACTACAAGGACAAAGGCAAGAAAGCTAGCTACCTAGCTTCTTACAAAGATGAAGATACTGACACCAAACCTAATGAAGACATCGAGATGGTGTTTGTGGCTATGAAAGATGATTCAAATGAAGATGAAAGGTATGTAGAAACTGCACTCATATCTAAAGTTAACAAGAATGATATCTCGATTATAGATAGTGGCTGCACTCACCACATGACTGGTGACAAAGAAAACTTTAACACTTTTGAGTATTATAATGGTGGTACAGTAAGAATGGGTAATGATACACCTTGTCTAGTTGAAGTTAAAGGAACTATAATGTTGAATAACGTGATTAAATGTGAAAATGTTTATTGGGTAAAAGGATTGAATTATAATCTGTTGAGTGTTTCTCAGCTGAATAATTTAGGTCACAGAGTAGCATTTGAGAATAAGAAGGCAAAGATCTTCAATGAATCAGGAAGATTGATTGGTACC
>MU223483.1:1051619-1096925 GCA_018584345.1 Thuja plicata
TGTGAATTTTGACAACATGATGAAAATAAGCAGAAGGAGAAATGTAAGAGGCTTATCGACGATGTCAAAGCCTGACAACATCATGTGCAAGAATTGTCAAAAAGGTAAGATGACAAAGTCTAGTTTCAAAAGTAAAACCAATATATCTGATGATATTCTAGAATTAGTCCATACTGATCTATGTGGACCAATGAGGACAAAGAGTTATTATGGAGATAGATGTTTTATTCTCTTTGTTGATGATTACTCTAGAATGATGACAACTATGTTTCTAAAAGATAAATCTAAAGCATTCAAGATTTTTAAATGGTATAAGGCTATGGTAGAAAAACAAAGTGGTAAGGATTTGAAATGCTTGAGATCAGATAGATGAGAGTTTATATCAGATAAATTCACTAATTTCTGTAATGAGCATGGTATAAAAAGACAGGTTTCTACACCAAGAACACCATAGAAAAATGGGATTGCTGAGAGAAGGAAAAGATCTATAGTTGATTGTTCCACAACACTGATGATAGAAAAAGGCATCACCCAAATATTCTGGAGGGAAGCTGTTAGTACTGTTGTCTACACATTAAACAGAGTATAATTAAAGAAGGACACAAAGAAGACACCCTATGAGCTATGGTATGGTAAAACACCCAATGTAAGTTAGTTCAAAATCTTTGGTAGTCAATGTTATATCTTAAAGGATGATAGAAATGGAGAGCTTGACGCCAAGAGTGATGAAGGTATCTTTCAAGGGTATTCCATGAAAAGAAAGGCATATAAATGTCTTATCAAGGCTTCTAACAAAATTGTTGAAAATGAAAATGTAAAGATAGATGAATTTGCAGGAAGGAATGAGCTAGAAAGCACAAAAGAACCAAAGTACTACAACAAGTTTGTATACTTTGAAGAACCCAAAACTCTACCTAAGCAATAGTGCTTAATTCCTGAGCAATAGAATGTTGTAACTGATAGTCAGGCTGCAAATACCGATGGTTAGGGTAATCATCAAAATAATGTGCAAGGTGATGAAGAACAAAATGATGGTCAAACTGATAGATAAAGATCTGAAACATTTCTTGCCAGATATGTAAGAAGGAACCATCTAGAGATCCAGATGATAGGAGATAATAAATCTGGTACACGAACAAGAAGTAAGTCTCTAAACACAAGTTGTTTAATTTGTGACTTTGAGCCAAAATCTATCAATGCTAGACTTGATAATGAAGAATGGATAAGTGCTATGAATGATGGGATTGAGAAGATTAAGAATAATGAGACATGGTCACTTGTGCCAAGACCAGATGACAAGAATTTCATCGGTACTAAATGGATATTCAGGAACAAGCTGAATGAGAATGGAGAAGTCACAAGAAACAAAGCAAGACTAGTATGCAAGGGGTATGCACAAGAAGAAGTTATTGACTATGTAGAGACCTTTGCACCCGTTGCTAGGTTAGAAGGTGTCAGAATACTACTTGCTTATGCTGCATTCAAAGGATTCAAAGTATACCAGATGAATGTCAAGTCAGCATTCCTAAATGGAATACTTGAAGAAGAGGTATACATTGAGCAACCAGAAGGGTTTTTAGATCTAGACAAGAGAAACATGGTATGTACAGTTCATACAACCTTGTATGGATTGAAACAAGCTCCTAGAGCCTGGTATGAATGACTTCATTCCTATCTTATAAGTATTGTATTTTTAAGGACTAGTGAAAACAGTAATCTTTATTTAAAGGAAGATACTAATGCAAACACTTTGATTGCTGAAATATTTGTTGATGACATCATATTTGTAGGCAATGATATGTTATGCAAATCATTTTCTAATGAGATGAGCAGAAAGTTTGAGATGTCTATGTTTGGAGAGATCAATTTCTTTCTTGGTCTATAGATCATGCAACAATGTGAAGGTATTTTCATTACATAGTCCAAATACATTAAAGAGGTCCTAAAAAAATTCAAGATGGAAGATTCCAAACCAGTTGGAACACCGATGGCTATTGGATGTAAGTTGACAAAGGAGGACAAGACATCAGAGGTAAATCAGACTTTGTACAGATCAATGATTGGAAAACTCATGTATGTTGTACACACTAGACCAGATATTACACATGCAGTAGGAATTATTGCTAGATTTTTTGCTAACCCTAGGGAATCACATAGAAGAGAAGGAAAATTTGAACTTAAGGTGTTAACCGACACTGATTGGGCTAGAAATCTTGATGACTGGAAGAGCACAATTGGAGGAGCATTCTTTATGGGTGACAGACTTTTCACATGGATTAGAAAAAAGTAAGGATGCATCTCTTAGTCTACTACAGAAGCAGATTATGTTGCTACTATTGCAAATTGCTCAAATATTGCATGGATCAAACAGTTACTAGAAGGTATGCATATGAAGATCCTAGAACTAGTAATTATCTATTGTGATAACACCATTGTAATAAACATTTTCAATAATCCTGTCACGCATGCAAAGACTAAACACATTGCCATGAAGTATCATTACTTGAGAGAACAAGTTCAACCAAAAGAGATGATACTTGAGTATGTGCAATCCAAAGAACAATTAGTTGATATCTTCACCAAGCCAATGCCCAAGGATACATTTGAATACTTGAGAAAAAAAATAGGGGTTAAACCCTTGTCTAACAGTCAATAAAATGACTAGAAGGCTGCATTTGCCTACATATTATCAAAATATCATTAATGTTGATGCAAGCAAAGAGATGAACTTCAAGGCTACATGTATATAAAGACAGGTATATATCAGCACCAAGCACTTGAGCATATTGTTGTAATGCTGATGGATAAGGGAAATTTAAGGAATATATTATGGATGGAGAGAAACAATTATTTAATATTAATGTTAGATATTTGTGAGATATTTGTTTGGCATTATTTTCAAAGGGAGAGAGATTATCCATATTATCACATTCTCCTGAAAAAGGAGAGAGATTATCCATAATCACATTACTCCAACAGGGAGAGATTATATCCTTAGGGAGAGAAAATGTATGGAAACATTATACAAAGGAAGAGTTGCTAACAAGAGAAAAGACATCAAAAGAGAAATTGTATGGAAAGATTATACAAAGGGAGAGTTGCTGACAAGAGAAAAGACATCAAAAGAGAAATTTTATGGAAAGATTATACAAAGGGAGAGTTGCTGACAAGAGAAAAGACATCAAAAGAAGAAGAATAGTCAAGGGATAGAAATTGAAACAAGGAGCGAACATAACACATCAGAAGAAAAGAGATGCAAGAATCAAATCTAAGATAAAATAGAGCTTACCGATGGTCAGACATTTATCAGTTAACAAAACAAAAGGATTGGTAGTTTGATGAATCTCAACTGTTGTATTTCATATTGTATTAGAAATAGTATAGTGTGGTAATATAGTATGTTGCCATCAATGCCAAAGGGAGAGATTGATGACATGTAACTAATTTAATGTTTGATAATGTTAAGTTGAAAGATAATGCAAGGCATTAAATTAGCTAATGTATTGTATTTTCATTGATGTCAACTTGATATCATCTGTACGATCATGTACATAATGCCAAAGAATTTAGAGAACCAAAGGAACTAAGGTTATGCTTTTAGTAATACATAAAAGTCATGTATTCACTAAGTGACAAACAACACTGATGGAGTGCACATCGACAGATAGAAAAAAGATGAAGAGTCATAATCATACCTAATGATCAGAAGAGCAGTTTTGCCTGAGAAAGAAAAATGGCAGAGTGCCCAACAAGAAAAGTTAGAAGGTTTCCCGATGAGAAATAACACAAGGTTGCCCAATGAGTAAAATTCCAATGATTCCCAATGGATGGAGATCATGAATCTAACTAGAGTCTCACTGATGGATCAGTCAGTTGTCACCAATGACTAATTGTAGTGGTGACTGACAGAACAAAGAGTTCAAAAAATGACAAAATATCTAGCTGGCAGAGCTAAAAATAGACTTAATTGGTTGTCTACTTTTTTTTATTCAACCAAAGATAAGTGATTGATTTAAAGATGATTTATACAGTTGGTAAGAAGATATCTACGAGACAAATCAGGAGTTATGCTTAAAATCTAATTGGCCGGATTTTTTATCACACCAAGAATCAAGAATCAAGAAACAATGAATATTATGTCTATATAAGAGACAAGATTAATTCATTTACGAATGGGATTAAGGGGAGTGAATAAAAAGAGGATGTTGAAGAGAAACTGATGAAGAACAACTTCATGCAGTGCTGATTAAACAAGATGAAGGAAGAGATAAGGAATTCTGCAGACACCGATGAATAGTGAGCATAGCATCACAGAGAAGAAAGTATGGAGCACAAGGATTGAATTGATACATTGGTCAGAGAGGTAATGTACTTAAATAGATCTAAAAATATGCAATTCAAAGTTGTAATATGAATATGTCATAGTGTTTTAGTTTAACCATTGAAGCATCAAGTCTCTTAACTGAGCAGGACTTAACAGTCTTCTATATATTGAGGTACATCTCAAGGAGTGCCAAAAAGGTTGATTCATGAAAGTAGTATTAGACTTGCTTGATACCTATTGACAATCTAAGAAGGATGTTGATTCAAGGATGGTAGAAATAGATGCCCGATACGAAGTGACAACCTCTATGTATAAAATCCTCTAACAAGGTCACACTTAACAGTGTGTTTGTAACCTTTAACAGGGTTGGCTCCTAACAGGGCTCACTTCAGAAGAGTGAAAATTTGGGGTACCGATCCCAGTGGTTTTTCCCTTAACAGAGTTTCTATGTTAAAATTCATGTGTTATGTGTGTATGATTCATTTCTTTACTATCTTGCATCTTACATAGCTAACTCTAGATTGATCGGTATACTCTTCTTATTTACTGAGATTCGGTAAATAGTTATACTGCTTATCGGTAATCAAGAAAGAATAAGGATTGACAAAGAAAACTGATAGACAGTTAATAATTATTAATATTTCATGGCATGCATCTTGTATGGACATAATAATCTAAGGTTTATTGATTGGTGGTTAAATTTTGAAGGATAAATTTTTGAGGCCACTTATTCACCCCCCCCCCCCTCTCAGTTATTACTAACACTTCCTTGTTTCAAGCGTTAAACAAATTTTACATACACATCTCGAAGCTCCAAACAAGAATGCAAGCTATCTTTTTTTCTTCAGGAATTTCATCAATTAGTTATGTGGCAGCTATTTACAGTAATATCTCCAAACCATAGTCTATAATTTCCTCCAGACCTAGTCTCTGAATACTCCTGGACATACACAGATGCTTCAACTTGAATCCACATATTTTATTTTCATGTTCTCAAATAGAATGTGTGGGGAAGGTAGTCATTTTGTAATTTAAAACAACTCCCTTTTGAAACATTTTAACAAACACTTTGAATGCTTCTTCTGAGCAATATTTTAGGTTCCACTATTTGTATACATGTCTGTCGGGCCATCTATATCCATTCTTTGTTCAAAAAAAATGTTGGTGGACATCAAGACCTCTTGGGAATAAAATGATATTACACTAAAACAAGTTTTCTTAAAAACTTTGAACTATATGTCAAAAGAATCACCATTTTATACAACAGCTTCAGGTTTTCATGACATTAGAATGAAAGTGAACTTTTCTTTTCTAGAATTATCAATCACTTTTAACATTTTTGCAAATTGATCTTATTAATGGCAACTGGCCTTAAAACTGACTAAAAGACCTCCCAGGGCTCTCAAATCCAGAATACATGGAGTCTTTCATGTTTACAAATAGTCTGCAAAAATATACTTCATGATGCTTCCTGAGGCGAGATATTTTGATCCCTCAAGTTGATCACTTATAAATCTACAAATGCACTTGTCAAAACACATGCAAACCACTTCGGATTTACCTGTGAAAAAATACAAAAACATGTTCTGAGACTTAATCACTTCTCTAGGTAGTACACTTACATGAAAATAGTATAAATCCATTACTGGCATCCTATGACAACCATGTGATATGAAACTACAATCTTCTAAAAATAACAACTCTGCCAAATTTATTTTGTTTAGCACTAGCAATATGCATAAACTGCTTTTAGTTTTGACTTCAAAAACTTATCAGAAGAGACTCTTATAGTCCGATACCCAAAACTTAGATTCACTTTCACATAGGGAACATGAATCTTCAATTAAATTTCTCTTATGATGAACTAATCAACCGACAATAATCTGCAAAGTCAGTACTTTCAAAACTTTCTGAAAACAAAACAACAAACATGCAGAAATTGGTTTTGAAAAGGACTGAGAAAAGTGGTCAACTGGATTGATCTGAGTCTAAAATTATTTAGGGAAGTTCACTTCTAGGTTTAAAATGCAGTAGGACATTTCAGAATTTTGCATTTGATACTCAGGAAACTAGCATAAATTGCAAATGGAATGACTATGGAAAATGGTGAAAATGAGCTCACAGGGGTCTAAAAATGGGGATAGAGACTCATTTCCATGCTTACCAAACAATAAAAAAACCCTTATGTCTTTTCTAACAAACAGGTATCAGATACAAGCCTCTAAAGTGGGTCATTTAGGAAAATCTAAATAAGTACAAAGTGTAGATCTGTGTAACCACCTCCAAATGACTACCTCCAAAAAATTTCAAAACACAAATCTAAGAGGTGGAACCAATTACATTTTCTAAATGTAGAGTGAGGAACACATCCTCCAAGAATTTTTTCACAAAAACATCAGGTCTCTTTTTTACTTGCATCCAAATCTGGCCTCTTACAAAGATTTTTAGGGCAGCAACTTAATCTTATAGAAATTTTCAGTATAGTCACTCCAAAAATGTACCCAAACTTTTGGAGTTCTAATAGACCTCACAAGCAGTAAAGATTTTTCCTTGAGTTAACACTAAATCCACCAAACTGGATTCACCACCTAAATAAAAGAGGGTTGAGGGAGAAGAGAAGAAAGCTGAAAGTGACAGACAAGTATGGAAACCAGACTTGAAGATGATTGAGAAGAGAGCTATTGAGAAAGGGAAGCTAGTTTCAATAAACATGTACTATGATAGGTATAAGGAATATGATAAGCTTAAGATTGAAGATATTGTAGTAAATCACTCACTTGTTTTCAAGAAAAATGTACTAGAGATAGGGGGAAGTGTACCTGAAGAGTTGTATGGTAGACTGGAAATAAGAAAATAGCTAGTACATATTGAAGATGAGACTATTAGGAATCAAGCAATTGACAATATGTTACTTGTAGTTTCTATGCAAGAGAGAGTGATAGAATATTTGGTGAACTAAAACCTTTTTTGAGGACCAAGGCAAGATTAGTGAAGATTATGGAAAGAAAGTATGAAGAAGTTACAAAAGACACTTAGAGAGCATTGGATCAGATACTAATGAATAATATTCCTGAGAAGACTCCACCTCCTAAACCTACAATTCCTACACCCTTAGTAATTGGAAAGAGATCTCTAAAACAACTGAGGCAAATGTTGACAAGAGCAAAGATGATATGCAACCAGATTTCTATGTTTCTGGTGTGCCTGTGACTCTTAACACTTCACCTGATGAGAATGATCCATTTGAAGGAAATATTGACAATACAATGGCTAAGGATGAAGAACAGAGAGAGGAAGAACACAAAGAAATAGAGCAAAAAGTAGAAGAAGAAGCAAAAGTTGAAGTCAAACCTGAAATTGACACATCTTCTATCTTATTGTTGGCAAGTAAAGAGAAATCTATTGATGTTGATGTTGATCGCATGGATGAGGATGAATTGGTGAGTTTAGCCTTCACCACACTCACTAAATCAAAAGAAAGGTCTAAGAAGAAAAGTGACAAGAAGAGTAAGGTAATGTCTAGATAAATTGATACTATAAACAAAATTTTCATCTAGTACATATTATTTTCCAAAGCAAAGATGACGTAGAAAACTTGAAACTGGCACTTGATGATTTTGATAGTCACTATGAGACCCTAGTGAAGATTGCAGAAGGAAAGGCAAAGAAGAGATACTCGAAAAACAATCTGATGGAAGTTTTCTAGTCCATTTCATGGGACTTGGGCATTCTAAGATCTGTTACAATAAAAGCTAAAAGTTGTGTTTCACATGGCAGGGTGCTATTCAATTATTGCATAAACCCTATCAGACATGTTCAGAACATCAGAAACATTATTGCAAAGGACATGGCAACTTTGACCAGTATGATGGACAGTTGTGAGACCTCCTCACAATCTGTGATAGAAATGGACAAAGAAGTTGTATATGTTGGAATCTAACCTGTTAGGAGCATGCTCGGACATGCAAACGTTAGAGAAATATATCAAATAAGCATACTTAACATTTCTAAACATACTCTAAAACAAAGGATCCCATCATGACCTCTGATGAGCTGAACAAGTGCACCCAAGCCTTGTTGATTTTCTCTTAGAGAAGTTTGTATGTGTGCTCTCCCAACACAATAATAAAATCCCACTTGATTGATTGAAGATGCAAACTAAGGAGTGAAGAACTCAAGAGAAAGTATGAGGAACTTGTCTCAAGCCATCACCATGACTATATGGATGCAAAGACTAAACTAGATTGATATGCAAGATGAAAAAAAACTAACTAAGATTCATTCCATTATGTCCTAAGATGTGATATCTATATTATCAAAATGAGCTAAGCATGAACTAAAAAATAAGCTTGGTATGAAAATGCTAAATGCTCTAGAATCAAACTAATATGATAACAATGCATAAAAGGGAGATGATTTGCTCTTGACAAAGGCCTCTATTTATAGAGTTTTTGGAGGAGAGAGAGGGCTTAGATGAGGTGGAACTCATGTGGCATCCACATAGGTGCCACATGAGGGACACATAAGCCAAGCAAGAGGCCCACCTTGCTCACACATGTGTGAGAAACTTTGGATGTGATGGGTCAAAGTATACTTAAAGTACACATATGAAGGATCTTGTAAGAGAGTGTAAGAGAGCGTAAGAGTTTTAGTCAAATGAAACACTTTTAGAAAGTGTAAGAAGGTGTCATCATGGGTGTAAGAAACCTTTTTGGCACCAAATAAGGATTATTTGGAAAAGTGTATTTTTGGAAATATGCTCACACATGTGTGAGCAAATAATTAAGACTAATTGTTGTAGGAATCAAGAAAGTAGTCTAATTAACCTTAGTTAGTTAATTAGTGAGTAGGTCTATTTGGTGAGAGTGATGTGAGGTCGGGTAGGATCTAGGTTCAAATTAGCTTAATCCAAATTTAAAATTTAGATTAATTATAGTTTAGTAAAATTTAAGTCATGTGGAGGAATAAATAAATTAAAAATTTATTTAAAGGGATTAATGAGGGATAATGTATTAAATAATATTTAATACATTAAAAGGGGTAGTATTTAAATTAAATTCAAATACTAACAAAAGTGAATCATATTTAATTAAATAAATTTAATTAAATAGATAAAAGAATATAACAAATATAATTAATTAAAATTAACTATAATGTTATGGGAATATTAATTAAATTAATATAAGGATGATTTTAGACGTCTACATTTTTCCCCTCTTTGATGCGACATCAAAAGTGGCGTCATGTCAAAGAAAAGAAAATAAGATGCCCTAGAGAGGTCAGAAAAATCTACGGTAGCGAGAGCGGAGGAGTGTGCCCCCTCGAGAAAATAATAGGAAAAAATACAATTTTTTAATTAAATTTCTCAAAAAAGGTAGAAAAATAGGGAAAGCAGACCAAATGCATGGCATGTCCAAGGAAAATGGAGGAAAAATAGGGACCAGAATGGGGAATGGGGAGACAGATGAAAGAAACGGGTCCCAAGGGGCTATAAATAGTCCACCAGGGCCTATAGACAAGTCATTTGCACTCACAAAGAGAAAAAAGAGAGAAGAAGAAGAGAGCGATGGTAGCACAGCGAGAGTGAGCACAGCTTGGAGAGCGCATCTGAGTGCACCAGCAACCAGTGAATGTGGGACCACTAGTGAGTAGTCGATGACCACTCTGTCAATCATGCATTTAATGCTTTCATAGGTCGGTAGGGAGTCATTAATGCACTCAAAAGTTGACATGTAGTGTAGATGGCGGTCGCCTGACCACTGTCTACGCAAATGACGATCGACAGACAACCATCCTCACAGATGACCAATCTGTGATCGGAATCTGCACAGATCAAGATCGACCGATCTCCAATCTGCGAGTGCAGGGGAGGAGGGAAAATGTGTAGCTGAGATGGTAGAGTTAAGAATCTGTCATCTGCGCGGCAAGAATATAGCAGCAGAAACTATCATCTCTGTAGACTGGCATCTGTGAAGATCTATCGGCTCCGCAGACTAACAACTGCAAAACTCCACCATCTACAAGGGTCAACCACTGTCTACGCAGATTGAATCAAAAATAGAAGAAAAAAGAGGAATAAGAGGTAAGGTAAGGGTCTGGGAGCATTTTTTGATGCCTCAGACAGGCCTGGGGCAATTTTTGATGCCCCAAAATGCTATCTGATCGCTAAAATTTACTTGTTGAATGCAGGAGGAGACCATCACTTTTGAATGAGGGAGTGCTATCCAGTGACCATGGAGCTGGAGTAGTAGTTGACGGTGGCTAAGTGGGGTTTGGTGATATTATGCAGACTAGAGCACATACGACATTGGCCACATCTGCGAGTGCATAATGCGCTCATGTCTACGTTGATAGAGAGGTGGCATAGCACCACATCTAGCTTTCACTTCCCTATAGGGTAAGCTACTATCACACTCCATGATGTATGGAGGATTTACAGAGTGCCAATTTGGGGGCTGATACCTAGGTACTGTATTGAGGGCTCAGAGCCCTATATGGAGATGGCTTTCAATTGAAGATATATAGATCTGCCTACCACATGGTAGTGGATTTCCTAGAAGGGGGCGATGGAGATGGAGCCATGGTTGTGGCAGGTGGCCCTATACTTGGCGGGATTGATAGGGGGATGACTTATGCCTGATCATGTAGGGAAGGGATTCCCTATGGGTTGGGCATGGGTTTTGAACAGTATGGTTAAGGATGGAGACCAGTATTGCTGGGGTTACACCATTCTACACTAGTTGTATTATGATCTTCACATGTGCACTTACCGAAAGGGTAGGGCATTGGGGCTAGGTTACATGCTACTTCTTGTATGGGCATGGGAGCATATTGTATTCATTCGATTGATCAGGACCCGAGAGACCAGAGCGGCTTACGAGCCATTCATATGTAAGTATAGGCCACCCATCAACTATGAGGCCATAGATTAGTTGGATACTAGTGATGAAGGCTTGACGAGATGGGGGATATTCAGTGGACACCCTATGTGGGGTGCAAGGCCTGGGGTCATGAGATCCCTCAGTAGGGTGGATATGCATAGGAAAAGTTTTATGACTCGTACTATATGAGGTTTGTTCAGACCAATTGCTGGCTAATTGGGAGGATGGCCTATATGATCTCTAGGTACATGCTAACTAGGGTATGGAGACAGATGGGGCAGATACAGGAGGTCATTCTAGATGGGTTTCCACATCCATTCGTGACCTAAGAGGTGAGGAGCATCTGGGGTATAGGTGCAAATCCTCGCATAGCACGAGCATCTTTTATGGGGATGATCAAGGTCCCATGAATCAGGGCTCGAGAGTCATTGCAGGATGTAGGAGTAGTACCCACATATGTTCAGTGGTGGGCTGCTCATAGGCCGATTAGATCGATGGTCCTAGCGATTGTACATGAGGATGAGAAGCCAAGGGGCGGAGGGGATGGAGAAGGGGAGGATGATGATGATGAGGAGAGAAGGGATGGAGGAGGGGTTGGTGGGAGGAGAGTCTGGCCTAGGGTTGTAGTGCTGAGGTGGAGAGGATAGGTACAAATACCCATAGGAGGGCAGCCACCCATCATTCCTGATGTACAGGTACAGGATCCATAGCGGCCACCAGGGCTACCGAGATAGGGACAAGGGCCATATGGGCCACCTGGATAGGGACAAGGGCCAGAGGGGCCACCTGGATAGGGACAGGTACCACCAATGGGCTATGTAGCCAGGATACACATGACATAGTCATAGCAGAGCGAGATAGCCTACAAACTGAGCTGGGTAGAGTACATGGTTTATTAGCGACATCTCAGGCGACTGAGGTGAGCTCATAGGATAAGATCCAGTGGTTGTAGGGACTACTAGATATAGCATAGGCCACAGCCAGTAGCCTACAAATAGACGTCACCAGGGTACAGGGAGAGCTAGTAGAATAGATTGCTTAGGAAGATAGTGCTCAGAGAGCACTAGACATATTACAGGCTCGGGTGGACAACAGAGAGTTTTCTATTATTGAGGATCATGGGGATCATGATGAGGAGCTAGCAGCGATGTCAGTACAGATAGCATCACTTATAGTAGAGCGAGATCTGGCAAGGAGACATGTGGAGGATTATAGGGCCGACCGCGATATAGCGCGGCTAGCAAGAAGGGTTGTAGGAGTTGGGCAAATGATGGCAGACATCATGGATGCACAGAGGGAAGTAGGGTGGAGAGGTTGAGAGGCCGCATATTACATGGGGCTCTACTATGGCATAGTGCTAGAGGAGGTACGATAGCCTACATACTCTGAGAGAGCTTAGAAAAAGAGCATAGGACGAGGGTCACAGTGATCAGTGGGTTTACCACCACATCCCAGCAGTGGTGTAGGACCATCGCGGCCACCACCATGATGCTTCTCAGACCATTTTGGATACACATTTTTGACATATTATGTATGATTTATGTGACACATGATGTATGATTCTGTCATTTTTGAGATATATACATGGACTTTGGGACTATTGGACTTTGATTTATAGATTTTTATGCTACTATATGATGATGTTATATGATGTGATGCTTATGCAGGATGTATGGATGCATTATGATGTTATATTACATATGTTTATATGATGTTTATGACTAATACGTAGGATGAGATGAGTATATATGAATGTGCTGACGTATTTGTGATGTAGTGATGAGATGCAGATATATATAGATGTTAGATGTCACGTGTTAATGCTTATGGATATATTGATGTAATGTGATGATGCATAAATGTAAATGTATATATGATTTGTGAAATGAATCTAAAATGAATGAATCCTAAAAATGTTAAGGACTTAACAATGCAACTATATGAATGAAATGTAACTATATGCAATAGTAATGAATAATGATGAAGTAACAATGCAACTAAAACATGTAATGGAACTAAATGCAATCTTAAGGAATGAATGACATAGCAATACAACTGCTAATGAATAATGATTAATGAACAAAATGAACAATACAACTGTAATGAATGAATGATTAATGAACCAAATGAATAATGCAACTAAATGAATAATGCAACTAAAAGAACAATGCAATTGTAATGAATAATGATTAATGAACTAAATGAACAATGTGTCTATAATGAATGAATGCAATATGAGACATATGAGGACAATGTTTTTGTGTCTATCAAATAGGTCTGCTAAAATCACTTAGGTTACTGAATAGGGGGGATAAATAGAAGCCTTTTCCAAGAGCAAAATCACAATGCAATATGGCCTAGCTAAAATGCAATCCTAACTATATGATAACAGTGGGATTTATACTATGTTAATGTTGGAGAGCACACCCTAGTTTGATATTGCAAAAGGAGTTATGCACCATATGCTAGAAAACACAAGTGACATGGTTCCTTTGTGTGGACTAGACTCTAAAACAAATAGGTTGTTAGGAACAAGAATGTAAGATATTAGATATGATGAAATCTATGAAATGTTACTCATTAGGAGATGCAGTACATCTAGGTCATTTGAGGGATTTGAGATGCATGAATCCTGCCCCCAGTGAGGCATACATAGTCATAACCACATATCAAAACATAGATGCACTAACAAACTATGACAAGCATATCATACCACAAATGACACGTATTTCACTATATTTTCACCATAAAAAACCAAGATATAGAAGATCAAGGCTATCACGATAAGAATATAGTAAAACACAAGATAAAATCAACAAAAAAGGCATCCTGACCAAGTGGTCATTCAGTCTAAAAGTTCTTTTCATGAACAATTTTGATGTGAGGATTGATAGAATAGCCAACACTGGAACGATGCATCCTGATGGGACATAGATTGATTGAAAAAAAATGGGAATTCACTGGCAATTTCTTGTGAATAGAACAATCATAGGAAAGTCAATTTGTATGATGATTTGACGTAAAATGTTTGTGATCACTGTGTCTAGAACAAAGCTCAGTATTTGATTTGGTAAGCTCAGTCATGCGGGAATTTTTATTGTGGAAGTGGAAACATGGTCAAAGAACTACTTGCACAGATATGGGTAATGACACTTATTATGAAAGACGATGCAAGCTATATAGACAAATGGTGGAAACTGATGGTGGATTTGACTACACATGGTGCCTGAAACAGGTTTTCACCATGGTACTTATCTATTGCACCACCGAAGTGGTTTTCACAGATGGACGGATTTATTTCTCTTTCTTTTGATTTTTTGATATTCTTTTCAAGCTTTTTTATTTTTTATGATTTTTTGATTTTTTTGCTTTTTTGCTTGCTTTTCGACTGTTTTTGGATTTTCTGCTTTTCTAATTTTTTGGATTTTTGAAAATTTCTGTTGTTATACAGATTACTGACTGATCAAGCATCAAAGCACTTGAGATGTACAATATTTAGAGGATCAGGGAGTGGATCTCCCTCTGGTGACACATTCTAATAGGCGCCTAAACCATACTTTGTTGTGATGATGAAGGGACCCAACCAATTAGGCTCAAACTTGCCTTTCTTTTCACGGTTCTGGAGATTCTTCATATTGTGCTGTAGGACAAGATCACCAACCTCAAACTGATGAGGCTTGATCCTTTTGTTGAACTGAAGGAGAAGGTGATTTTGATACATGTAGAGGTGGTCTAGGGCATTGAGGCATCTCTCATCAAGGAGTTCCAACTCTTGCAAGCAGGCAACTCTATATTCTTCTTCGGACAACAAATTCCTAAGAGAAATTCTGAGGGAAGGGAGCTCAATTTTGATGGGTAGAATAGATTCAGTACCATAAAAAAGGGCAAAGGGAGTGGCTCCCATGGGGGTTTGAATGGAGGTGCGGTAAGCACAAAGGGAAGGGTTGAGGCAAAGGTGTCAATCATGGCCAGCTTCATTGACCATTTTCTTAAGTATTCTAAGGATGATTTTATTCATAGCCTCAGCTTGACCATTGCTTTGCAGGAAGTACTTGTAAGAGGTATGGTGGGTGATGCCAAATTTCCTACATAGCTCTATGACATCCTTGTTCTTGAAAGGTCATCCATTATTAGTAACAATGTCCTAAGGAATGCCATAGCGATAGATAAGATAGTTCAAAATAAACTTTGAAATCTATTTTCTAGTAGTGTAGGTGAGAGGGATAGCTTCGACCCACTTGGTAAAGTACTCTGTAGTAGCTAGGATGTATTTATGGCCATTGGAAGAATTAGGAAAATCTGGCCAAAAAGATTGAGACCCCAGCATGAAAAAGTCCAAGGGGTGATGGTGGGCTAGAGGGATTGGGAGGGAGCGTGTATCAAATCACCGTGTTGCTAACAAGGTACACACTTCTTCACATAGTTATAGGCATCCTTCTACATAGTAGGCCAGTAATATCCAGTGTGTAACAACTTCTTAGCCAAAGTAAGTCCACTAGAGTGAGCCCCTCATATTCCTTGATGTACCTCCTCCAAGGACGTTTGTGCTTCATCAAAATTTAGACACCTTAAAAGAGTTCCATCGAAATGCTTTCAAAAAAGGGTATCAGCAAGGATTGTGTATCGGGAAGTGCGATGAATGAAGGTTTTACATTGATTGGGGGTTAACGTAAGTGGGGTATGTCCATTGTGAAGGTAGGAATATACTTCTTGGTACCATGGGGAATTGAGATCATAAATTTCACACACAATTTTGGAATTTGGTTTGTCATAGGTAGGGATCGTAAGATTCTCAACAAGAAACTCACACCGTGCACTGTGTTCTGGTATAGTGATCAAGGACCCAATTGTTGCCATGGCATCTACTTCTTTGTTTTTTGTGTGAGGGATCTATTGGAAAGTTAGCTCAGTGAAATGTGTTTTAAGGTCCTCAACTGTACGACGATAGGGAAGCAACTTATCATCCTTTGTTTGATATTCATCCATAACTTGTTTGATTACCAACTGTGAATCGCCCAACACCAATAAAGTGAGAATCTGCCATTGTATAGCCTATCAAAGTCTAAGTACAAGGGCTTCATATTCTACAATGTTGTCGGTACAAGGAAACTATAATTTGTAAGATTTAGGGTGAGATCCCCTTTTGGTGTAACAAACAAGATTCCTACCCCCGATCCTTTCTGACTGAAGGATCCATCAAAATAAAGTTTCCATGGTGGACTCAGGGAAAGATTAAGGACTGATTCATCTAGAGAGTCTGTGATTAAAGGATTTTTACTATTAATAGGTGCTTCAGCTAACTAATCTGCAATTACTTATCCTTTGATAGCTTTTCAATCCACATAAACAATGTCAAACTCACTAAGGATCATGACCCATTTTGTTGTACGACCAGTAAGAGTAGCACGTGCCGGGAGATATTTGAGTGGATCAATTTTGGCAACAAGATGAATCTTATGATTAGGCATATAATGTTGTAGTTTCTATGTGCAAAAAACAATGGCCAAACATGCCTTCTCAATTAGGGAATAATTTAACTCATATCCAATAAGAGTCCTGCTGAGATAGTAAATTGCTCGTTCTTTATCGGTATCATCTAATTGTGCCAGGAGGGCTCCCAACATGACCTCTATAGTAGATATGTACAAAATCAAAGGATGACCAGCAACAGGTGGTACCAACACGGGTGGATTAGCTAGATAGATATTTAGTTTCTCAAATGCATTTTGACATAAGCAATCCCACTGAAACTTGATATTCTTGCGCAGGAGATGAGAGAATGGATGCACCTTATCTGCTAGTTGTGACATGAATCTTTTGATTGATTGCAGTTTGCCCTGTAAATTGCATAATTGCTTCAATGTTTTGGGTGGTGGCATCTCTAGGATTTATTTCACTTTCTTTGGATCAACTTTTATTCCACGCTGTGACACAATGTATCCCAGCAGCTTACTAGATTGTACTCCAAAGACACACTTTTTAGGATTTAGCCTAAGCTTATACTTCTCCAACCGCTCAAAGATGGTAGTAAGAATAGGAATATGTGATTCCCTTGTTTTGGATTTTCCTAAAAGATCATCAACATAGTCCTCCATGATGACATGCAAAAGGTCATGAAAGATGGTAGTCATTGCTTGTTGATAAGTGGCTCCAGCATTTTTAAGGCCAAAAGGCATCACCTGATAACAGAAGGTGCCCCAAGCCATTGTGAATGTGGTTTTTTGCTGGTCTTCTGGTGCTATCCTAATCTGATTGTAACTTGAGAAGCCATCCATAAGTGACAACATTTCATGTCCTGCCGTCAAATCTACTATAATGTCAATATTTGGGAGTGGAAAATCATCCTTGGAACATGCAAGGTTTAGGTCTCTGAAATCAGTGTAGATGTGAATGCCCCTAGTAGGTTTACCTATTGGTAAAATATTAGAAACCCATTTAGGATAATCAATTAGTCTGATTACTTCAACATCTAGCATCTTCTTAAGCTCTACTTTGACTACCAATGCAACCTGCGGATGTATCTTGTGAAGCTTCTGCTTAACTGGTTTTACATTTGGATCCACAACAAGATGATGCATGACAAGATCTGTATCTATCCCAGGCATGTCTTTGTAATTCCAGGCAAAGTTGATTTTTTGTTTATGCAAGAATGTTGTGATGTCTTTCTTTTCTTGATCACTAAGAGAAACTGCAATATAGGTGATGTGTCGATCTTCTTTTGTGCCTAGGTTGATTGGAATAGTATCTTCAATGATCATAGAGGACACTTCTAATTCTAAAGATATAAACAGAAAGTTAGTCTCTCCCTCCTCTAGCACCTCAGAAAGGTTTTCACTAGAGGAATTGTCCTTTATTTTATCTTTTTCTTCATCCAAAGGTGCCTGCGAGAGGTTTTCACCAGAGGATGTATTTTAATTTTTTGTATTTTTATTTTCTTTTTCATTTTTTTGACTGAGAGAGTTGACTTGGCTACCAAAGTAGGCTTGTTCACTGTAGTGGATCTGATGTTCATATTCTTAGAGATTCTTAAGTCCAAAGAGGGCTAAAACTGCTTTTATCTGAATCACAAACGTCCAAAGCTGGTGATGAGTCTTGTTGATCCTAGTCAATCAATTCAGGGTTTGTGAGGGGTAGACGAGGGGAGGAAAGGTCGGCTTGGGTGATAGTGAAGACATGGTGGTTTTTTTTAGGTCATCTTCAATATAGTGGAAAGGAATTTCAAAGAACTCTTCCTCATTGTCTGAATCTGAGGCAGCTAGACAATAATCCTTAGCAAAGTTAGTCTTAGTCTCTACAAAACCCAATCCATTTCCTTTAGGATAGCCATTGGTTGTTATGATATTTTTCTTACCTGTCTCATTAGATCCAAGACTAGTACCATGATATCCCATTCTTTCGATAATGGGAGTAACCTTAGGATACTTTCCTTTGGGGAAAATTACAAGTTGTTCTTCTTCATCATTATAGAGCCAATCAAGGACATTGTATTCCATGTGTTCATCTGATAGAGACCCCTAATGTTCAAAAATAATTGATTTGCAGCACATAAGAACTTTATCTTTGGAGAGGGATAATGGTGATGGTCTTCCATAAGAGTTTGGAGACAAAAGGAGCTTCCCAATACATAGAGCACTTTCAAATTTATACTCTCCCATGCCTTGATCTATGAATGTGGCCTTTACTTTAGATGAGGAGGGTTTGTCTTCAATAGCCTTGTCTTCAGGAACTTTTTCCTTTCCTTTAGATTATTTGACTGGTGTGTCTGATGTCTTTTCTAGAACTAATGGAGTGTTTGAAATAGGGGTTTCTTGATTGAAATGTCGGCCAAATTCATTCAATGGACAGTAGTTAGCTTGTTTTCCTTCCAATCTCTTGCAGTATTGAAAGGGCTCAGGATCTCCAGGAATTGTGATTTCTCTACCGTGATGTGGGAATTTTAGACATTGATGATAAGTAGAGGGTACACCTTTGATAGCGTGTATCCATGGGTGTCCCAATAAGATATTATAAGGTAGATCTAGTTCTAGTACATGGAAAATAGTTTCAATCAGGGTCGAGCCCACTTGTAAGGGTAGTGTGATCAAATCCTTTCTTTCTCATTCTTGATCATCATAGGCCTTTATTGTGATTCATTTGTCTGCATCAATGAGATCCTCAGAAAGACTGATATTAGGAATCATTTTCAATGTGCACAAATTTAAGCCAGATCCACCATCTATGAGGACTCATTTTACTCTTGAGGAGTGGATTTTGACTTCTATATGGAGGGATTTATTATGATGAGGGTCAGGACCACCAAAGTCCTTATCAGTGAAGACTAGATGGTCTTGCATGGCTAGGTTCCCTATCATAGCTTTAAATTGTGCAACGTTGATGTTCTCAGGGACACTGGATTCATTTAGAGCTTTATCAAGGATTTCTCTGTGAATTGGTGAAGTTGTCAAGAGCTCTACAATAGATATCTATGCAGGCATCTTTCATAACTAGGCCAATAAGTCAAAGTGCAAAGAAGGTTGAGCAGTAGTAGATGGTGCAGCTAGTGGATTTGCAGATGTAGAAGGTTTATCAGTAGCTTGAACAGTGACTCTGGGTCTACATGTAGTAGCATTACAATCAGTAGCTTTGAGGATTATGGTATTAACATGCATGTTAGATTATTTAATGTGGCTACAAAGAGAGTCATACCCAAAGATATCATTTTCACTTAAACTTCCACACGTTCGATCATGGCCTATAATAGTATTGGTAGAATAGTCATATGGGATCGTGTTTGATGCATTGTTTTGATTATGTGGTGGGAAGAGCTGATTGTAGACTTTGAGTTTCGCATTAGATGAGGATGCATTCTGACCTTCAACTTCAATTTTCCCATCCTCAATGAGATCTTGCACAAAATATCTAAGTTTCATGCATTTCTTGGTATCATGCCCCTTGATGTGATGATAATCACAGTACTCATTATCTCTATACCAAAAAGGTTTAGGTTGATTCTCATCAAAAGGTTGAGTGTTTGGGTAGATTATCATTCCTTGATCTACTAGTTGTTTGAAGATCACATCTAGAGGTTCTACCAAAGTTGTGAATTATCACCTTTGTCGATTTTCATTATTATTGTTGTTGTAGTTGTTGCAAATAAATAAGAATGATTGATTGCGTGGCTATTGATTGTTGTTCTGATTGTTCTGATTCTAATTGTTGTTCTGATTCTGATTGTTCTGATTCTGATTTTGATTGTTGTTGCGATTCTGATTTTGATTTTGATTTTGATTGTTATTACGATTGTTTTGATTGTTATTGTTGGATGCTTGAACATTTTGAACATGCTTGGCATCAGTCACTCCATCATTGACAAATCCCTTGTTTTTACTCCAAAATTTTGGTTTATCATTATTGGAAGGAGTATAATGTTTGATGCTACCTCTTTGAAAAAGGCCATCTTCAATTTATTTTCCCTTCTTAACAAGGGATTCAAAGGTGTCAAGTGAAGCCATTTTCATTTGGAAAGACATCTCAGAGATTAAATTCTTTGTGAAGATGTCAATTAAATGAATATCAGGTATTTTCCATGGCATGCGATTTGCAATATGTCTCCATCGTTGTAAGAAACTAGCAAAGGTTTCTCCATTCTTTTGTTTGGTATTGCATAAATCACTGAGGGTTTCTTGATGCTCAATGTTTTACAAGTATTGTCCAACAAACTTCTCTACAAGATTAGAGAAAGTAGAGATTGACCCGTAAGGAAGGGCCATGAACCATTCCAAAGTTGTGCCTCCAAGACTCCTAGTGAAGAGTCTTTTTAAGTAATTCTCATTATAGGTGACCTCTTGACACGCAATGTAAAACTCTTTGAGATGTTGTAGGGGACATGTTTCACCTTTATATTTCTCAAATTTGGGCACCTCAAAGTTTGGTGGGAATGGTTGCATTGTGATAGACTTGTCAAACAGATAGGGACAAATCTGTTCAAAAGAAAACTCCGTCTTGCCCCTATTTTGTAAGCCTTGTACAATGTTTTTGAGCTCATTGAATTGTTGGGTAAAGTCTAGAGTATTCTGTGTGAGAAACGGGGGTACATAACCTCTGACTCCTCCAAATTGTGTAGTTGAAAAGCCCATGGAGGTCATACCAATGGTAGGAGGAGTTGCAGATGTCTTCATCCTTGTTGTTTGAAACAAGGATGATGTGTATAAGGGCATAGAAACCTGCCCTATGTTGTTGACATTAGCACTTTCTCCTTGAGTTTTTGTTGTTTGAGTGCTATTGTGAGTAGTATTGTTTGGAAAGGCACTTAGGATTTTTTGAATTTGTTCAGGTGTCAATTGAGGTATTGATGTAGTTGTTGACATAGGTGCTGATATAGGTATTTATGTAGGAGGTTTGCTGACAAGTCCTTTACCGATATCACGTGATGATGTAGCATTTGAGGTAGAAGCCATGGATGTAGTAGCATCAGCAGTCACTTTGGTGGCATTTTGGGTAAGAAGTGTTTCATCAAAGTCAACAGGAACCATGACACCATTATGAATAAGATTCAAGAATATTTCATCACTGTTATGCATAATGGCCTTCTCAACCATTTCTAAGTTGTATGGGTCTCTAAGGAAGTCATTCACTTGGGTGGGTCTTTCTTCTTGGTCCACTAATTTAGTTTCTCTGGGCAATTCCTCAGCTTGTACCCCAATTCCTTGAAAGTATTGAGTGGCGAACAGATTCTCCTCACAGGTACCAGTGTTGAATATTGCACACCTCATGTTTATTGCTTTGGATTGAGTGACTACCATACAATGATGGATTTTTTAGAATGATGGAAGACAAGGAGATGTAAGAAATGAAACGGAGCAAAGATCTTGATCTTGGATTTTATTGGATTTGATTGATTCATTGATTAAGGATTGATTGATTTGATTGATGTAAAGGTTTTTGGAAAAAAACCTAAGCATGACAAAACCTTATGATGATACAAACACAAAAGGATTTAAAATAACATCTATTCTACTTGAAGATGGACTTGTGATCTCAATAAAAATGGGACATCAGGGTTTTCCTACAAAACTGTGTCCCACTTTTTGGCCAACTTTGACACTGAAATGAACATTCTGAAAAAAACTTCACTTTCGAAAATCTATTATCATTAAACCATTAAGAATTTGAAGATGATGTAAACTAGTGACTTTTAGCATTTTGTTTCTAGTTTATAAATTTTTTATTTTTTTTAAAAGGAACTTATTTGTATCTATTTTTCCTCCTTCAAAAATCATTTTTGTGAAAAATCAGGATTTTTCAAGAGTAACACTCACTTTGATCAACATAACTTTTTAAATAAAACTGATAAGAATGTAATTATTTTGAATTTAGGTTTTTAACACAAATATCTAGGGAATCCATTTGGTTTCATTCAATTTGGTTGAATATTTAATAGTTTATTGAGTTATGAAGTGATATTAATTATAATTTGGACATAGGTTCACTTGGATCGCTCTAACTCTATCTCTATATATCAAAATTCATTTATTCTTTTTTAATAGAAAGGTAACATAAATACCAATATCCTATATATTTTTCATAATTTTTTTCCCTAATTTATTATTTTTCCAGAACCGTCAAATAGAGAAGTCGCTAAATGGTTAGACAACCTATGTTTAGTAAAACTTAAAAACAAAAGTCTTAATAAACTCAATATATATATAACTCATAATCATTGGAAATATTTCTCATAGTACTATCATCCTATATTTGGGTTTTTCAAATGAATTTATTTGATCCCACAAAAAGTTAATGTCAAAGTGATTTTTTGTCAACATTTTGATGGGTTCAAAGGAGACTCGATTATAGGTGTGAGTGGGGAGTAGAGGGATTATACCAAAGGGATTTTGATCCAAGAGGATTTTCTCTAGCCATTTTTAATTTACTCCTTCAAATGGGACCTCTCAAGGCCTAAATCAACATGTTTTCTTAAAAATGTGCAATTTCAGCAAAAATTAGGATGTTCAAAAAAGTGGGACACACTATTGTGGGACCACCCATCACTAAGGGATTTAAATTACTTGAGATGGACTGATGGTCTACAAGCAATGTTGTGTTTGTTTGAGGATGAAGTTTTGTAATACTTTGATTAAGGTCTTTCAACCTAAAGAATTGATTTGATTTGATGGTTTGATCTAATGCTCCAAGAAAAGGAAGAATGATTATGGAAGAACGAAAGAATGATCCAAAAGCAAGATGTTATCTAATCATATTGATCAATGGAAAAAAAATCACTATTAATAGAATATTTGGCCATAAAGTTGCAAACTTTGTTGTTTTAGAGGATTTTGTCAATTTTCTCACGATGCTCAATCTCTTGTTTGATAGATGTTGTAATATGTTGGAATTCCTCAGATTTACGGGTGGTTTCCTTCTTCTCTCTATAGACTGGAGATGTTGCAAGCTTAACCTTATTATGTTTCTTGAAATTGGTCACGCCATGGAAAACTTGATTTTGGCTGAATGAATGAATGATCTAGGACAAATGATTTTAGGGTCCAGCAGAAGGTCAAATTTTTAATATCTCAGAAAATTTGGAAGCTCACTATTTTAAAGTGGAGACGGCAGTCTCAGACGCAACAGGTGATCTTTACATATGGTGATCTATGTCGACGGCCAACTGTGGCTAAGGCAGTGTGTTAAAATTTTGGGCAGATTTTTGACCTTCAGTTTGATTTTGGGCAAATTTGTTCGATGGCAAGAACTAATTTTAGCACATGCAAACCAGAAAATAATAGACACACATCTCAAAAAAATCCAACAAGGGACAAATAAACCTTGAGGGATAACAAAAAATGTGACATTATGAAACTTTGATTTGAAATTGTAGGATCTTGTTTGTGTATGTTCAAGTGACTTTCAAGCCACTTATGTTTTTACTGGGTCTAGCACAACAAAGACAGTTCAAATAGTAGCTACCTTAGGAATTTGGCTTCGTATGAAATATCATAGGCCCATTACTTGGTAGTCCTTCATCTCACACAGCAATGTCACCCCTAGAAGGGCGCCCGTATTTTTTCCTTTTTCCAAGTATTGTTGTCGTGCTACAAAGATCTTTTTTGCAACATAATACCCTGGGACACGTATGATGGGAATCTTGGGGGGAGAATCTTCCCTCCCCTTGCACTATAATAAGTCACTGTTCAGAGGTTGAATCAGGTAGGCTGCTAATTTATAGTTGCTAGCAAGGTTTTGTGGCATCCCCATAATCAGTTTGTACGGCGTGAGACACTTAAGTCTCTAGTTCAACCATGCCAATATGCTGAGGATATTCACTCAGTATGGACTACCATTGAACATGACCTGCCCAAGCTTGAAGGGATAAGGAGGACCTTTGGGTCGTACTTTATTTCTATACTGGCTGAAGGGATTACCGTTTTGAGGTTGTCCTCTAAAGGGGAAGTGCTCCCTCTAGATAGGCCTCTCTAGAAGCTCGATTAAGCTAAGCTTTCTCTTCAACCAAGATCCATGAAGGTGAAGGGAGAGGATACGACTATAACTTAATCATAGTTTCACTTATGTTAAAAGGTTTTAATCTAATGACATAGCTTGAAAGAAGTGTTGAGAAACACTTCTTCAAATGCACCAAGAAATGTTCATTCCAAATTGAACCTATTAAAAGCAACTATGTGTTTTTCTATCAAAGTAAAAGACACAATAGTATGCTTAATCATTCATTTTCAATTTATTTCCCACATAGAAAAGGGAAAACTTGGAAATGTATGTTTATTTACCTTATGTCATTCAAGATTGGTGAGGTTCATTCCTTTAACATTCAAGATTGAGTAAGTTTTCATTTTAAACAACATACATTACAAGACAAATGTTTAATCATACAAGTTCAATTTAATAATTTGTTAAGAATCATTAGGGAACCTGCATGAAATTTGTTAGTAATTTGAAATCTTAGATATTAAGTGTTGCAGAAAATCACAAAACTCAAGAAAATGTGCAGATGACGAAGTGTCACAGACGATGACCTACGCAGACGGTGATTTGAAAAAATGGTGATATACCTACACAGACGGCCAAATACACAGTCAGATTCTGTTAAAAAAAGAATAAACTTAACCAGACTTAAAAATAATATTTTTACCAAACCAGACAACATTTAACTCCTAAAAATTGTGTTACTGTCAAAAATCTGAGAGTTAAGATGCTAAAAACTTGGTAAAAAGCAGTTAAAAACACAATTTTATAAGTTTGTTTCTACACAGGCGAAGACAGTGAGATATTGGCGCAGATGACAGAGTTTCACAGATGGCCGAGGATCAGAGATGGTAATCAGTAGAGACGGTAACTCCAGAGCGGAGATGGGTCTGCGTGAAATTTTTTCAAACCGCAAAAAATCTGCAAAAAAATGTTAAAAAAGAAGGGACGTGGGTCCCACCGAGCGTGCCAAAATGTACATGCTAGAATCTAACCTATTGGGAGCATGCTCAGACATGAAAACATTAGAGAAATACATCAAATAAGTATACTTAACATGTCTAAACATACTCTAAAACAAAGGATCCCATCATGACCTTCGAAGAGCTAATCAAGTGCACCCAAGCCTTGTTGATTTGCTCTTAGAAAAGTTTGTGGGTGTGCTCTCCCAACACAATACTAAAATCCCACTTGATTGATTGAATATGCAAACTAAGGAGTGAAGAACTCAAGAGCAAGTATGAGGAACTTATCTCAAGCCATCACCATGACTATATGGATACAAAGACTAAACTAGATTGATATGCAAGATGAAAAAAAACTAACTAAGATTCATTCCATTATGTCCTAAGATGTGATATCTATATTATCAAAATGAACTAAGCATGAACTAAATAATAACCTTTCTATGAAAATGCTAAATGCTCTAGAATCAAACTAACATGATAATAATGCATAAAAGGGAGATGATTTTCTCTTGACAAAGGCCTCTATTTATAGAGGTTTTGGAGGAGAGAGAGGGCTTGGATGAGGTGGAACTCATGTGGTATCCACATAGGTGCCACATGAGGAACACATAAGCCATACAAGAGGCCTACTTTTCTCACACATGTGTGAGCAACTTTGGATGTGATGGGTCAAAGTGTACTTAAAGTACACATGTGAAGGATCTTGTAAGAGAGTGTAAGAGTTTTAGTCAAATGAAACACTTTTAGAAAGTGTAATAAGGTGTCATCATGGGTGTAAGAAACCTTGTTGGTACCAAATAAGGATTATTTGGAAAAGTGTATTTTTGGAAATTTGCTCACACATGTGTGAGAAAATAATTAGGACTAATTGTTGTAGGAATCGAGAAATTAGTCTAATTAACCTTAGTTAATTAGTGAGTAGGTCTATTTGGTGAGAGTGATGTGAGGTAGGGTAGGATCTAGGTTCAAATTAGCTTAATCCAAATTTAAGATTTAGATGAATTATAGTTTAGTATAATTTAAGTCATGTGGAGGAATCAATAAATTAAAATTTTATTTTAAGGGGATCAATGAGGGATAATGTATTAAATAAGATTTAATACATTAAAAGGGGTAGTATTTAAATTAAATTCAAATACTAAGGAAAGTGAATCATATTTAATTAAATAAATTTAATTAAATAGATAGAATAATATAACAAATATAATTAATTAAAATTAACTATAATGTTATGGGAATATTAATTAAATTAATATAAGGATGATTTTAGACGTCTAGAGAAGTAACAAGGATTTTGGACAAACTGAATGTTTTGGATATAGAGAAAGGGAGAGTCATGAGAAGGTTTGGTTTGTTGAAGAGTCTAATCACTCCTAAGCTATCAATTCTTGAAATTCACTTATCTGACATGGAGAAGACTGCAAAAACATTGACAAACTCTACACCCACAGAGTTGAAACCAGCAGAGACTTCATCATATGCACTGAATGGACTAATTCATGTTAGTCAGCTATTGGTAGAATCATGGAATGCAGAAGTGAAGATCTTGGAAGATTCCTTTCAGGATATTCTAAAATTGGTGAGCAAGAACTAATTATATTATTTTTATGCACCTTTGTCATTGTTGTCAAAGGGGGAGAAGAGAGAAGAAAAATGAGTAAAGGACAAGAAGAAAAGAGAAGAGACATTTTTTGTTTTTGTGTTGGAACACTTAGTCTTTTTTTTTTGTTAAGTGTTGCCATCAATGCCAAAGGGAGAGATTGTTTGAAAGTGATATTTTTGGTATGTTATGAATCACTTTTTGGTTGTCATTTTTGGAAACACATCTGGCATATTGATCGATTGGATTGAAGTTATGTTTTGGTGATTCAATTCTGGAATTGACTAAGTATAGAAGTAGAAATAAAGAATTGTTTTTCAAAGATCAAGATCGATGAGTTATGACTTGCAAGATTAGAGGAAGATACTATGGGGTATATATGACCTTCATCTAAGATCAATTTGGTTTTGGTAACAATTATAGAGAGTTGGAGAGATTTGAAGACAGGTGGCAACAACAGAATATCAAAATAAATCAGTTGAACAGTAGCGATGATTTGAGGAGTATTCATGGAATCCTGGCATGCTAAGTTGGATTATGACTTTGGATAATCTATATTTTGGTTATGTAAGAGTTTTGAATTTGTATTTTCTTTATACATTATTAATTATATTTTGTATTGAGAGTTGACTATGTAATATTAATGAAGTGAGCCAACTTGGTAATAAGAAATATATATATATATATATATATATATATATATATGAAGACCTTTTGTAGAGTGAAGAGTCTAATGTGGATGAGAGTATGATAAGAGATATATATGCAAATGGCAGAAGGTTGACAGAGATCATTAAAGATCTATGACTAGAACTATCTAAGCATTGAATATGCTTTCTTTTTTCATTACTAAGAACACTTTGGAATAGAAAGTTTTGTTGTAAGAGTTGTAAGCTTAGTTGGCCCCTAACAGGGTGTTGTATAACTTTAACAAGGTTGGTATTCCTTTAACAAGGAAATGTACTATGTAATATTCAGCTCCTAACATGGCTAGGTCTCCTAATAGGGACATTACTTTAGTGCATTCTTGTGGGTACTATCCCCACATGGTTTTTTCCCTTGGCCAGGGTTTCCTCTATAAAAAATAATGGTGTTATGAGTTCTGTGTTATTTGTTTATGTTCTTTTCATTTCAGCAAGTTTATGGTTTATGTGGAATTAGTTTAAAGTTTATTTTAAATTTTGTAATACTGATTCATCCCTCTTAGTATTACTTAATCCTAACAGTCTAGATACTATTTTTACAATCATGACTTGTATTGTTGACCGATGCAACTAGGTTAGTTTACTAGAAGCAGTGTTAACAAAATGAACAGGTAAACAAGATAGAGTTCTTGAACAGATTATGAATATTTGTGAATCAGTGAAGAAAGTCAAAGTGGAAATAGGATCGGTAATGTTTTTCATAAAGTAGTAAGGTAGTTCTATGATTTTTGGAAGTTAATTGATATCACATTTCTTGAGGTATGTGTTTGAGGTGGATTCTTCAAGAAGTTTCTTTTGGCCAAAAAGATCTTTTGAAAATGGCTCAACTACCAAGGTAAAATCCATAAGTAAGATGATGGGGTCAGAGAAAAATGTTTAATGATTTTTTAGATACATTTTATCTTACCTAATATGATATGGATCGTTCATATCTTATATCTAGGGTTTTTTAAGTCATTGGAAGTAAATCTATATATTGGAATGTTGAAAAAGAAGTTATAGAGATGATTGCAAATTGCAAAAGGATTTGGTGAATGAGAAAGTAAAATAATAAGTGTGATCAAGTTTTGGAAGAGTATAGAGTATGGAGAAGTATAGAGCTTAATTAGGCATGATCATGCAGAGGTACTATGGAATTTCACTAATCACTTTATCTGTTGCTTTCTAACCATTGTAATAGTGAAATTCCTTAACAGTGTCAATCCTAACAAATTTTTTTTATAAATACTCTAACAAGGTGGCATTCTAATTGAATGTTTTAAGTCCTCTAACAAGGCTTCTCCTAATTGAGAAAAGATCCTAATATATCTAAAGGAAAATCCCTTAACCGGGTAGCACCTAACAGTGTTGTTGTAACCTTTAACATGGTAAGATCCTAACAGGGCATATTCTAGAAGAGTACAAATTTTGTGGGTACTAGATCACACTATAGTTTTTTCACATTTGGGTTTGAATGAGAAAATTATGGTGTTTTCATTGTGTGATTTATTATATGTGGATGCATACATTGAAGTTTTTATGTATACTAGTTGATGTTGAATGTTCTAGTGCATAATGTCTAAAGAGATATAAATTAGTCTTTGATAATTATTGATTCACCCCTCCCGTCGTAGTAATTAGACCTATATTAACATAGGGTACCTCCCATCTTTCATTTGTATTTCTTCTCCCATGGATTACATTCTATTGATCCCAACTTTTGTCTTGCTAATGGGATCCTATTTGTACATGTGGAAAAAAATGGACTGTTCATTTGTTGCAAGTTTCTTGTTTCCACATGTTTTCCCTTCTAGTACATTTTCTCTTATCACCATGTAGGACCATTCTCCTAGACTTCCCACCTACCTAAGGTCTTCCATGGTTTCCTTGTGGCACCATGTAGTCCTTTTCTTTTCTAGTGCACTCGCATGTCAAGAATAATCCTTTATAAGGTCTAGAATAATCCCTTCCTCTCTAGTTTTTTTATTGGACAGGATTTTCAAAAAAAAATTATAAGAAATAAAAACCATTAAGAAAATAGCCTCACAAAACAGATAAATAATTAACTTTTATACTACTAAATAATATGTTAAAATTAAAATTTCACCAAACATCATATATTTTTTGCTACTAGTTTTCTAATTATTTAGGTGAAAACATAAGTCTCCTATTAAAGGTAGGGACTAATAATCAATTTGATGTCGACTATGTTGAATGGGTTCCATTTCATAAAGAACTAAATAATTCCACATCAATTCCATCAAAGTATTTGTTAATGGAAAGACAAGTGAAATTTGGATTGGTGATGGTCATCTAATAAAGAGAATATTCTACCATTCTTCCCACATATTTTTCTCTACACCAATCAACTTGATGTTTATTTACTCACAAAAAGTAATTGTCCAAATTTTTTTGAGCCCTACATTCATATTTCTATTATTTTTATTTGTTGGAGTTGAAAATATAAAATAAGGAATTGTATATTATATATAGTGAGATCTAGATAAAGGTATTCTAAAGTTTCAAGTTCAAGGTAGAAGTGTATAATCTAAACAATTAGCAAGAAATAAACTAAACAACTAGTTATAATCCTATTAGACCTACCACATACCTGATAGAAGTAACAATAGTTCAACAAGGTATAAATTATACAAAGGAAAAACCATTTTCATATCTAATGGAGTGATGATAAGTGAGTTTTGGAGATGTAATGATTAGATTTTATTACAAGATGATCAAATATTATGTTGTCATTGATGTCAATTATTGACTTTATGTTCTTAATGTGCTACCAAACATAGTTGTGATGAATGAAGGGTTGCAGTGAGTTTCAATGGTTTCTATCTTTAGGGGATACTTAGGTGTGTCTTTCAATGTCTAATGCATGACCGCTACTGCTGAAGTGATCTTATGATAAATTTTTGATCAGTTGAAGTATAATAGTGAAATTGTTAGAGAAGTTAATGATATGTGATAGATGATTTGAATGTCTTCTCAAATCTATGTTGTATCTTGCAGTGTGCTCATGGGATATGGTGGTCAATCATATTCAAAAGATATAGTTTTGACTGCAACTAATTTGAGTGACTGGTATGCAAGATAGGTGACCTGTGAGCAGAGTTGGAGTTGTTAAAAGGTTACTGTATTTGTGATCTTGAGCAATAGGTGATAAATCTTTCATCGATGACCAGTGTTAAGGTTGTGGTAGAATTGATTGATTTAGTCATGAGATAGTGACGTGTCTTCATGATTGGAGGTAATGATCTGGCATCATATTGCTTAGTGCTAGTGTGTGGAGAAGATTCTTGAGGAAGCTTGTGTTTGGTTAAAATGTGTTTGACTCCCTGACACAACATTCTATGTAAATCATTGTATTGGCTAACAGGGTCTTGGAAATATGTTTTATACATTTAATTTTTTTATGTGGCACGTTGGATTTGAGCAGGATGTTTGAAATTCTAATTGAGGGTTTGATCAAGGTGATGGACTTAAAAATTTTAGTATATAATGGATGAAGTTGAAGGTTAAAAGTGTTGATCATGTATTGAAGAAGTGTGGTGTAAGGTGCATGTTGTGATCAATCCAGAGAAGAGTTAGGTATGCTTAGAAGATATTGTGTGCTTCAATGGATCTGATCAAGTAGAGGTAGTGTTGTTATACATATCATTCTTTCTGTTGTTCCCTGATAGTTGCAACATGTTAAATCCATTAATAGAGTAGATCCTAATATATCTTTGTTGTAAATCCTCTAACAAGGTGACAATTTTTCAAGTGTTTAAATTCCTCTAACAAGGCTACACTTAACAGGTTAAAGGTCCAAATATGCCTAAGGTAAATCCCTTAACTGGGTAGAAACTAACAGTGTTGTTGTAAACTTATAATAGGGTTAAGCTCCTCACAAGGCATACTTTAGAAGAGTACATCATTTAGTGGGTACTAATCCCCATCATAGTTTTTTCCCTATTTGGGTTTCCATGAGATAAATATGAGTCAATTTTGTGGATCAATTTGGATGCTTATGATTTTCATTTGTTGTTATTAAGGTTAATCATGTGAATTTTGGTTTAAGTTTTAAGATAGAGAAGTTTGGATTAATTGGTAGATCATTTATTCACCCTCCCTCTTAGTAATATGACCTTGGGACTAACAATTGGTATCAAAAATTTGGTCCTTTGTTTTGGTGAAGCTTAACATCTTGAGGTAGACTTCTGAAGATGATGAGAAAGGAAGGTCCTAATTTCACAAGAGAGAACTACTTAGTATGGTGCAGTCAAATGAAGCTCTATCTTAAAGGTATGGGTAATTAGTATTGGGATCATGTGGTTAGTAAGTATACTATCCTTTCAAGAACCCTAACTGTAGATCAAGGTTAGAATATAATGCTATTATGGAAGCTATTGTTAGTGCTCTTTCAGATGCAGATTTTGTTGATATCACAGGCTTGGATACTCCCAATGAGATGTGGGAAAATTTGAAAACTATCTATGGTGGAAATCCACATATGCAAAAGGAAAAGTTTGATAATTTAAGAGGAAAGTATGATGATATGAGGATGCAAGAAAATGAAAACATTGAACAATACAGTCAGAGAATCAAAGAATTTGTTGCTAATATCTGAGGTGTTGGTGGTAATATTCTTGAGGAGGATGTGGTAAGAAAAATGTTGAGAACTTTATTTCCCTAGTATTCTATTAGGGTTTCATCTATACAAGAGTTCATATCTCTAGGAACTTTTATTGTTACTCTTGATGTATTAATAGGGAAATTAACTACATTTGAGTTAAGAAATTATGATAATAGTATGCCTAAATTTAAAGCTTATTTCAAGTCATCATTGACTCTTGCACCATCTAGGAAAGGAAATGAGATTTCTAACAGTTCTTAGCATGTTATCCTAAGATTATGAATCTATCTTATCTGAATAAAGAGATCAGGAGGAATTGGAAGCTTTATTTGCTAGAAGGTTTCCTAGAAAGAAAGGTAAATATAAGGGTAAGTTACATTTGAAGTTATTAGCATGTAAAAAAAATTGGACGTATTTCTTATAGATGCCCTAACAATGATAGGAAGGATAAGCCAAGAAGATTCAAGGATAAAAACAAGAAAGTATGCTACCTAGGTGAAAAATGTGTTACCGATGAGGAATCTGATGGAAGAGATGAAGAATAAATTGGGTTTGTAGAAGTAAAGGAGGAACCCTCATAAGAAGGTGAGAAATATTTAGTTTCTAAGATGAATCAAAATGGTAACTAAATTACTGATCTGTGTGATCCAATGAGAACCTGGAGTTTCTATGTTGATAGTTATTTCATGTTGTTTATTGATGATTGTTCTAGAATGATGTGGGTTATATTTTTAAGAGACAAATCTGAAGCTTTTCAAATGTTTAAGATCTTCAAATCCAGAGTTGAGAAGGAGAATGGTAAGACCCTAAAATGTCTAAGATCTGACAGAGGAGGTGAGTTTAGTTCACATGAATTTACTACATATTGTGAAGAATAGGGAATACAAAGACAGTTGTCAACTCCTAGACCACCTTAGTAGAATCGTATTGTTGAAAGAATAAATAGGTCTATCATTGATTGTGCTAGGACATTAATGATTCAAAAGGGTGTTGCACAAACATTTTGGAGAGAAGTAGTGAGCATTTTTGTTTACACATTAAACATAGTTCAGTTGAAGAAAGGTACAAAAAAAATACCCTATGAGATATGGTATGGTCGATCACCATGTGTAATTTATGTCAAAAATTTTGGGAGTAGATGCTACATAAAGAGAGATGAAAATAAAGAAAATTTTGACCCAATAGGTGATGAGGGGATATTCTTAGGATACTCCTCAAAGAGAAAATCCTACAAATGCTTGAACAAGAGAAAAAGTAAGATACTAGAAAGTGCTAGTGTAAGATTAGATGAATTTTCTAAGAAAAATGATGAATCTAGCAAGAAGGAACTTGAAGACTATAAAGGGGTTTTTATGTACAACTAGTTAATTAAAATGCTAAAAATTAGGATAAACAAGTCAATGGTGAGGAACCAATACAAGTGGTAGAAGAAACTCCTAGAACTGAACCAACTTTGTCAAAGTATGTAAAGTTATAATTACGTAAAAATAGGTTTTACAAGGACCCAAAACCTATAACAAGAGTTTAACAAATATTCAATAAAGTTTAGCTGAAACTGTGTCGTAGCACCCTGGAAGGAAAGAAAAAAATCCTAGCAGGCATACATCCCTACAAAAAGCCCAAAAAACTAAAAACACAAATAGGGACAGCAAAAATATAGGACCAAGGACAAGACAGCTACATCCAATTCATAAGGTCTTGTTCATGGACCACCATAAGTTGCGTCTATCCCACAGAGTTCTTGAGATCTTCAATCTCCTTGTCTTCCTTAGAGCTCGACTTCCTGGTGCTAGAATGCATACATTTGCCAGGTCTTGTGGTCTCCTTCACCTCTTTACCATCCTTGTCCCCTTTATCCTGTTCCAGCTTCTCCATCAAGATCTTTGCATTATTTGTATACACCTTTAAGCTTTCCAAATATTACTTCCCAATCTTTGTATCCTCCATTTTTTCCACTTTGTTATTCAATATGTAGATTCTCCCTACAAAATAATCTTCCACCGCCCTGTCAGTTATTTCCTTCATCTTATTTTCCATGTTATAGAATTTATTCACCATTTCCACATAGGCTTCAGATTTACCAGCCACCTCTTTCAATCCATTTTCTTTTTAACATTAGCAGTATCATCCAACATTTTACCCAAAGTACAGGTAAAATCCACAAGACAATTTTTGCTAATCTTAATGTTATCAGAAACATTAATATCCTTACCAATATCCTCATTAGCAAGGTTATCTTTAGAAAAATTCTCCATTATATCTTTTTCTATGCCAAAGTATGTAAAGTTGAATCATTCCCCTAATCAAATTATTGGTGACAGAAATGATGTTATGTTAACAAAAAGAAAGGCAAGAGAAGGTACTTGTTTGTTATCTAAATTTGAACCTAAAATAGTGAAAGATGCATTGAAAGACAAAGGTGGTTGAAAGCTATGGAAGAAGAATTAGAGAAGATTGAGAAGAAAAATAGTTAGATGTTAGTGCCTATACTGATAGAAAAGAATGTGATTTGTACAAAGTGTATTTTTAGAAACAAGATGAATGAGATAGGTGAAGTGGTAAGGAACAAGGAAATATTGGTGTGTAAAGGGTATGCATAAGAGGAAGGCTTGTACTATGGTGAAACATTTGCACCTCTGGAAAGACTTGAATGTGTAAGGATATTTCTTGAATATGCTTCTTATAAAGGTATCAAGGTATACCAAATGGATGTTAAGTTAGATTTTATTAATGGTATTTTGGAAGAAGAGGTATATATTGAACAACCTGGAGGATTTTCTATTTCAGAAGGTAAGAACATGGTATGTAAATTATAGAAATATTTGTATGGGTTGAAGCAAGCACCTAGGGCATAGTATTAACATTTTCATTCATATCTAATTCAGATTGGTTTCGTAAAAATAAGTGATAACAATAATATGTATTTGAAGATTGAGAAAGATGACAAGTTGTTGATTGTCAAGATATTTTTAGGTGATATCATCTTTTGTGGCAATGAAGAGGTGAGAAGATAATTTGTAGATGAGATGAGGCAAGAATTTGAGATGTCTATGATTGGTGAGATTAAATTCTTCATTGGATTGCAAGTTCAATAGATGAAAGATGGTATCTACATAAGTCAGTCCAAATATGTAAGGGAGATATTGAAGACTTTTGGGTTAGAAGACTCAAAACCAGTTGGTACCCCTATGGTAGCCAGTTGAAAACTATCAAAGGAAGATGACTCTAAATAGGTGGATGAGACACTTTACATGTATATGATCGATAACCTAGAGTATGTAGTGTACAGCAGATCATACATAGCACAGGCAATTTTATTAGTGCCAATATTTTCTTCTAATCCTAAGGAAACTCATTTTTTTGCAGTAAAGAGAATCTTCAAATATCTTAAGGGGGAAAAAGATTATGGTATTTGGTATGGACATAAACATGATTTCTCTTTAAATGTTTTTAATTATGTTTATTGGGTAGGTAATGTTGATGATTGGAAGAGCACAAGTGGAGGTGCATTTTTTCTTGGTGAAAGGATTGTATCTTGGACAAGAAAGAAGCAGAATTGTATATCTCAATCAACAGTTGAAGCTGAGTATGTTGCTATTATAATCAATTGTACATAGGTAGTATGGATCAAGAAGATTCTAGAAGGAATTTAAGAGAAGATAAATGAATCAATGGTTATCTATTATTACAATACAAGTTCTATCAACATTTCAAATAACTTGGTGATGCACTCTAAGACTAAGCTTATAGCTATCAAATACCATTTTCTTAGAGAACAATTACAGGAAAAGGAAGTGAGGTTAGAGTATGTGCCAACTAAGGAGAAGGTTGCTGATATTTTCACTAAACCATTGCCTAAGGATGCATTTGAGTATCTAAGAGGTAGGTTGGGGGTCCTTCCCCTATATGATTTGAATTAGAAGAAGATACAGTTGCATTAATCCAAGGGTATTCACTGAATATCTTTATGTTAGGATTGATTTTGTGGGGCTACTCCTTGGGGGGAGAATCTATGTAGTCATGTGCTTTGGTTAGTCAGGTTTAGTAGAGAAGATATCAAGTGTATTTGATGCCTTTGGCATTGTTGTCAAAGGGGGACAATGTATGAATATAAAGGGGAGAATGTGTAATTTAAAAACAAGAAAAAGTCAAAAGTGGAAACATTTTATGCTCATTGTATCATATTGTATCAATAGGAAGTGAGAGTTTCCATCAATGTCAAAGGGGGAGATTGTTGGCATATCTGATGTAATGATGGTAAGTGAGTTTGGGAGATGTAATGATTAGATTTGATTACAAAATGATCATATATTATGTTCTTATTGATGTCAATTATTGACTTTGTGTTCTTAGTGTGTTGCCAAAAATAGTTGGTATGAAAGAAGGGTTGTGGTGAGTTTCAGGGGTTACTATCTTTAGGGGAGACTTAGGCATGTCTCTATTTTTCTAATGTTAACTGCTACTACTGAAGTGATCTTATGAGAAAGTTGTGAATAGTTGAAGTATAATAGTGCAACTGCTAGAATATTTAATGACACGTGATAGATGATTTGAATGTCTTGTCAAATATATGTTTTATCTTGTGGCGCGATCACAGGATATGGTGGTCAACAGTATTCAGATGATAAAGTTGTGTATAGTTAGAAAATGGAAGCACTTCCATGGTAGATTGGTTTAGCCTTCCAAGTAAGTGTCTTGGGGTCATATCAAGCACATTGAATGGGTTCCTGACTTTGATCTAGCTTTCCCCCTATTCTGCCTCTCTTTCGACTTCTTTCCATCCAATTTTTGACATCCTGGACTCCAGATCTGAGGTCTTTGACCTTAGGGTCAAGGTCAACCTTTTGGGTCTATGTTGACCTCAACCCTAACCTAGGTGAACGTCGACCTTGACCTTGACCCAGGGTTCAAATCTCAGGGTCCCACAGTTTTCAAATGTCGGTCTTTGCAAAAAGTTACTTCCCACTTCCAGGTCATTTGTTTCAGGTTCTGAAGCAGTGATTCCTAAATTATATTTAACTTAGGTCCTCTCCTAGGGGTGAAGGCTCTAATTGGAATTTAATTCTCCTATGTCAGCCTCCTTAGAATATTGTGCCCTAATTTCATATAAAAGGGAGCATTTCTCCTCTCATTTCCTAGAAGTCCTCTATTGAATCCTAAGCATCCTTGAGCAATTAAGAAACATCATCAAGTGAAGTTCAAGCAAGAAATCAAGAAATATTTGAAGCAAGGATTCATCCACCATCAAGCCTTCAAGAATTTAAAGAGATCCATGGGAGGCCATTGAAGGATTCAAGCCACATAGTGCCCTTTTTGGTGATCTCTCCATCCACCTTCTTCCAAGCCTCTTCCAATTCAAGAACCCATTCAAGGTTTGGTGTTGTAGATCTACAAGAAATTGATTGAAGACATCCTACATTCTAAATTCTAGATCCATTGGTGCATACATACTTGTGGATTCAAGGATTTGAATCCTCCACAAGGACTTTTACAAGAAAGGTGAATTTATGTATTTACTTTGTTTACTTCTGCAATTTCAATTACATATATTTGAGGTTAATTCCAAAACTGGGGTTTGACCAAGGCAAACCCCTCCCCCCCAATAAACAAATCTCCTTTTTCTTGCAAGTATAGGTTCAATACTGCAAATTTGGACTCAGATCTGGATACCCTTTTTGGATTTCTTTTAGGCTCCACAAACATTTTTTTTTTTGACGTTGTGCAGATCAGGGTCGACATTATTGGGTTAGGGATGACATCTGTGGGTCAAGGTTTACCTTTTTCATAACATAGTGTTGGATCAGAAAAATATTTCTGGGTTTTGTTTGTCTATGTGTTCTGGTTCTGGATCATACTTCATATTTTCCAAAAACTGTCTACAGACCTCAGAAAATAGCATTTTCCCGATCTGTAATTCTTTAAGGTTGGTTCTTCTCATCCTTTTCAATTACTATCATATATCATATCTACATTGTTAATTAATAGAATTTAAGATCTCCCTCTTTGTTTTCATTTCTAAATGGTTGATTCATTTGTGCATTGATCCCTCTTTTGGGTTGATCAACTTGGATTTTTCATTTGTGCACTTGAGGATAAAGGTGGAACATCTTATTTTCCTCTTAATACACATTTCAATACAAACTTCAATTAAATGTAAATTAGGTTTAAGGTAATTAAGGAAATCAACACATCATAAACATAACCAAAACCTATTACATCCTTTTCCAATCTTATATTTCCCTTTTTTCCCACTATACATTTTGGTGCACTATACATTTTGGTGAACCCACAATAGAAAACTCTTTCTTGTTGGTGTTAGATTGACATGATTATGATAGATCTTGAATTTTCTTTAAATTAAATTTAAAATTAATAAATCAAAATCTTTTGTTATTTCATTTACATTTACATTGGTGTATGAGCTTTACCACTTCTAGTCCTACTTATAGTATCCCGGTTAGAAGAAGTCGTAGACTTATGGGTTCCTTTGATCCCAAGTCTTCCTCTCCTTTCCTTAGGATCCCAGATGATAATTTTATAACTCATGATTCCAATCCTTCTATGGAGCATAACTCTTCTCAATCATCTCATGATGAAGATGATGCTTTAAGAGTTCCTCCTGAACAAGTGCAAAAACTTTCAACTAAACTTGATAAAATGGGAAATTGGCTTATCCAAGAAAACCATAATCAAGATTCTATCAAAGCTATAGAGGCCCTTAATAAATTCCTCTATGATAATGATAAAAGTTTTAATTTCTTGTGTGGTCTTACTCATCTTGTGCATTCAAATGTGTAACCTTTAGCCCAAGAAGCTCAAGAGTTAGGATTCACACCTATTGTCACTAGCGTAGGACCTTCTTCTATTTCTTTACCTAGAATTCCTACTTATAATCCTCCTTTGATGACCACATCTCTCCCAACTGCATCTATTCTTGTGAGTGCTCCACCGGTATCTTTACCTACCTCACAACCTTCATATCATAGTGTGCTTTTTACTTATACTAATCCTCTTCCAACTATGGTTCCCAATGTTCCAATAGTTGTGTCTTCTATTCCTGCTACCTCTTACATTTTCCCAAGTGTTCCTAATATTGTTATGCCACCTGTTTCCTCTAATGATTCCACAATTATTATTTTGGCTCAAACTGTGTCATCTTTACAAGAACAACTTGCATCCTTAACTCAATCCAAATTTATCATTCCTACATGTGATATGGGTAGTCCTTTATCCTTAGACATCATTCATCCTACTATCCCCTAGCAAGCCGATATGCCTCATCTTGAGAATTACAATGGTAAAGGTGATCTTGTTACTCATGTTAAAACATTCCAAATCCTTTATAGTGATTATGCTCATGACCATAGGATTTTAGCTAAATTATTTGCTAGAAATTTTTGAGATAAAGCTTTACAATCGTATTGTTCTTTACCTCCTTATTCCATTGACTCTTTTCCTAAACTTTCCAACGCTTTTATCCAACAATTTCAAAATAACATTGGTCCACAAGTGTCCTTATCCGATTTAATGCATTGTAAACAAAACATTAAGGAAAAATTGACTGATTTTATTGGTAGATTTAAGCATTTTTATGCTCAGATTTCCTATCCTATTCCTGATATTGATATTCAACATATGGTTATTTCAAATTTACAAAAGGATATTAGAGATAAGATTCTGCTTACTGAATTTACTTCCTTTCAACAACTGTGTGCAGCACTTCACCATTATCAATTACAAGTGAGTCAGTTTGAGAGCAACACTCCAATGGCTCCTGTTCGAGTTGATAAGAGTGACAATGCTCCTAATCCTAATAAATTTTAGAAACCTAGGAACTATTTCAAGATTAATAAATAGACAAATGCGGTTGTTGATCAAGTTGTGGTTACATCCAACAATGCCACTTCTGCATCCACTGCTTTTCGTATGAATCGTACATTTACCCCTCTCTCTAAAACTTTTCATTATATAATGAGTAGGTTGTTAAGTGTTAGTATGATTACCTTTCCTCCTATTCAACCTCTTCTTCCCACCATGATAGTGTCAAAATCTTTTGATTCTCAAGCTTTCTGTTAATACCACTGCCAGAATGGCCATGATACCAAAAAATGTTACTCTCTAAAGCATAAAAACCAAGATTTAATTGATTCCAAGGCTTTGACTGTTGGTAATTTTGATGGTATTGGAAATAAATTTGTTTCTCCTCCTAATCAAAACCTTCAAATCTATACGAATCCTTTACCTACACATGATACTAATACTATAGCTCAACCATCTTCTGTGGATATTGTTTATGATTCAAAGATGGATCTTAATCACATTGTGAATCATGTGGAGGGTGTTGTTTTGTCTCAACCTATTTTTCAAAATCCTTCACCTCCACTTTCACTTCCAATTCTACCTAAACCCCCAAAAAAAATTAAGGATAAGCGACCTAGGGAACCTTTAATTACCTTTGATGATTCTGAAACAATTAAGGCTTCCGATGGTCCCCTTTATATCTATGCTAGGATTTCTAGGATACCTACTCGTGGTTGTCTATTTGATCCCAAATCTTTAATAATTTTCATTACTAAGGAAAATCTCTTTATGAAAGGCCTACAACGTGATTTTTATGATCCATCTGATGCATGGATCCAAACATGTAATGGTTTTCTTTATCCTGCACTTGGTTCTATTAAATTACCTATTGAACTTTGTGGTAAAGTTGTAGATACTACATTCATCATTATTCCTACTTCTGATCAATTTCAAATCAAATTTGGTTTACCTTGGATAACTGTTGTGAATGCTATCACTTCTCCCATTCATAAATGTCTTAAATTCATTCACAATGGATAAGTCAAAATGATTAATCATAGTTTTTATCAACCTTCTAGGCCTATAGATTGTGCTACTCTCAATTTATTTTGGCCCTCATTAACTAACTCACATCCTCCTCACCCTGATCATCTCTTTCACTCATACCAAGATTACAAACATCACAAAATTGTTGATTTAAGCATGCCTCAGATAGATTCCAACCATGGTCTTTTGCCTACTCCTACAATACCTCCTTTATCAATTACTTCTAATCAAACTTATATTATTTCAATGCAACCTATTGAAAATTCTCCTATAGAACCTGTGAAGGAATTGGTTGTCATTCCTCCTAGTTCTCAAAATATGCCAAACACAGCTAAGCGTAACAAATCTACTAATGAACATTGTAAGAAGTGTAGAGCTAATGCTAGGGCTCATGCTTCTCTTCTTTGAAACTCCTTACCTTCTTTTGATCAACCTCTGCCTGATGTGTTGAAAGAAGTCAATATTCATAATGATGTTAAGATGAATGAGTATGATGATCTTATTTGCATCTTAGAGCCCATTTCAATCAACCTTGATGAGGAGGACACTCTTGATGATCCTATTGATCTTAGTGATGAATATGAGACCATTGATCTTGATATTGATCTACCTCATATGCTTTCAACTCAGTTAACAATTACACCTAGTATTGAGCATTGTGATTCCCAAGAGGATCCTTGTTTGGAACTGTCTATCATTCCTACTATATTAGATGTAGTCCCTCTTGCAATTTTCCCACCTTCCATCAATACCATAAATCAAGATGGGGAGGGTCGGCAATGTGCTTGATTGGCTTATCTTTTATGGTATCCCTTTTTGTGTTTGCATGATGTAATGTGCTTCTTCCGTAATGTGTTTGCTAAATGTTTGTTAGATTATTTTATATTATCCTTGTTACTTCATTGGTGCAAGGTGATAAAGGAATAAAACTTGTTGTACAATTATTCTATATGTATCTTTACTCTTCTATATGTTGTTTCATGTTATTTTGTACTTGTGCTATTGTTCGTAAATGTTCTCCTTATATAATTTTCTTGGATCTGCGATAGGGTAGCACTGATTCTTTTTGGTCTCCAAGTTGTGGTTTGAAAAGATTCTTCTTCGTAACCTTCAATTTTTCTTTCCTCCAATGTGATTGTAGTTCTACTTTCTTTTGGGAATGATGTCAATTCATTTGCAATAATATCATATTTATATGTACATGTTATCCTATGATCATACTGACCCCAAAATAGGTAGATCCATTCTATGTTGTTGTGTATGTTTATGTTTTATTTCCCTTGAGTTGTCTTTGTTTTGGGGCATCTCATAGTGGAAATGTAATCCGAAGGGTTGTTTATGTTTCCATTAAAACCATTGCTCCTGTTAAAGTGTTAGCAATGACTTTAATGTGGGGTCATACACTCTACTCACTTTTTACACACACGCATGTTCAAAATATTTTTAAGCACTTAAAATTTTTTTCCCTTTATGGATTAAAAACTAATCCTTAAAGCATGGTCATTTTAATTTTTAGGATCTCTTGATCCCTCCAGCTTAAAATTACACGGATCCCTTGATCCCGCCAGTTTTCAATTTACAATGTTTTTGATCCATTTAAGAATGGATCTCCCTGATGGATTGACTAGTGAGTAGCCACATTCACTAGGAAGTTCAACTCCATCTTTCTAGTTACATTTTTTTCTTGTGTGGTTCACGATGGGACATAAGTTTTCATTGGGCAAGATAATCACACCCTCTCTCTTTTTCTCTCTTTAAATTGGTGTCTCTCTCATCATGATCTTAGGGTTGATAAAGACGTAAGTCCCTTAGGGGATTGAGGATTTATTTGTCTCTCTTGATTCCAATAAGATTGTCTTTTCTCTATGATTTCCTTTACCAAGAGTTTTCTTTGATTCCATACTCTTGCTAAAGTGGGGGCTAAATGTATAGTCAAAAAATGGAAGCACTTCCATGGTAGACCGATGTAACACACCTAGGCTTGCTTTGTACCCTATTCTCCTCTAGGGTCTCCTTAGGCCAATTCAGTGACCTAGTAGGGTTCTATGCTCAACCCTACTCTCCTTAGGTATCTTGACACAAGATCCTAACCTTTCACCTAGTGTACACCAATAGTATTGATCAAACATATTCCATTCTGCCACACAAACTAACTAGGTCTTTCCTAGTCTCAATCTCCAAGAATTGTCTCAATTCCTCTTAGGAATAAACTCCATGGAATGATAGGTCATCAAGAACTCCATTGGTTCCATTTGAACCCTTTCCTACACCATTCACAAACACATAACAATTGAGTGCTTCAAAATGCACCTTTCTCACCCAAATAGGGCTACAAGCCAATTAGGCCTTTTTCTTTCCAATTTGAAGATAACTTGAAATTTTCCCACACAAGCCTCCAAAAGGGTTTAGGATTCAAATACCATTTTATCAATAAATTTGATATTTTAAAGATCTCCAATCCTCAAGTTGTCCATACAACCCTTCCTACTAGCATGCCTAAAAATCAGGGCTTTAGGGCTTTTTGATAGTCTGAACACAAAAGTGTTCTTTCAATACACCAAACAACTCCTCCAAACTTCTCCTTCAAATTGGGGGTCTTTCACACATTACTCTATCCCTCCATGAGCTCTAGTTGAAGCCACCAATGCATTCAACCCTCCTTACATCACTTGCAATGTTTCTTAGTCCCTAGCCATGTATAGCATGCTCGCCTAGGGCATCATTGAAAAAATAGAAAAACTACTTTATTGGGCCCCTCCTTCTATAAAAATAATTTACATGGAGTCTCCTCACCCATTCCAAGAGCCTGTATAAAACCTACGGTTGCAAGTTGAGTTTAGACTCCATTTGTCCAACCTGCCTGGTTCAGACCATCGACAAGGTAAAATACAAAGAATTTAACTAAACCAATACAAACACCACAAATTCACAAAATAACTCCACACAAAATCTCAAATTAACATACCCTACATTACTCAGGTAATACAGACTAAGATCTAATCCATCTAACTACTGTAAACAAGGAAACTCACTAGAATTTCTCTGAAAATACACACACAGAAAATCTTGTATATTCAAAATGTTCACCAACCTTGCTTAGAGGTCAAGGAAGGCCTCTTATAATTTTCCCCATCCCTAATCCAATGGTTTCAGACAGTTACAATAACCATTTTATCAAAAATGCTCTTCTTGTACAATTGTTGTCAATGTTGTCAATGACAACATTGACAATTTTGACAACTTTCCACAATTTTAGGAAATCCACTCTAAACTTTGTTCTAAGACCATGAACATATCATAATAGACTTAGGTAGGCCATGCCTACCTCTCTTAGGTCCTAAAACAGTCTCTTTCTAAATTTGACCCCTATGTGCTTGATTTACACCATTGCCACAACATTGGCAATTAGGGTCCAAATTGGCACTTATTTCCTAAAAGACCAAACAACTTGAAAAGACCTTCCCTAAAGACCTAACACACACCTTAGGACACCTCTAGTCCTATTATTCAACTAGTGGTTTGGCTAGAACCACTACAAGCCAAAATAACTCTAGAAACCCTAGGTTACCAAAGAGCCTTACCTAGGTGCTCCTGCACCATACTCCCCCACAAAGGGAAAGTCAAGTCACTCCTATAGACAATAAAGAGTCAGGAATGTCAAGCTTCTTGAAGTCAAATTTTTCAATCCATGAAGCCTCTGATTCAAGTCTCTCTTTCCACTTGATAAGGTTCTCCATATACACCTTGTGTCTAGTTGTCTTTTGCACTCTTAAATCCAAAACTCCCTCAGCTGTCAATTTTTGTTTGGTAGACACCACATCAGGGTCTACATCACTCTAAACTCCTTGATTATGTTGACTGATCTTAGTCAATGGACCTTTAAACTAAACTAGGTCTTGCACATTGAAAGTAGAAGAGATATTCAAA